>PVKB01001639.1:148578-381810 GCA_004027205.1 Ctenodactylus gundi
AGAGAGAGAGAGAGAGAGAGAGAGAGAGAGAGAGAGAGAGAGAAGAAAAGAAAAGAAAAGAAAAGATTCTGGAGAAGCCAGGTACAGAGGCTCCCAAGTTGGCTTTTGCACTGATGGGTGGTGCCCAAGGAAGAGGCTGGGTTGGCAGTGCTGCTCACGCCAGGCAAGGCTGAAATCTTTTGCACAGTGACTGTCTCCTAGTGCTGAGTCCTGACGAGGGCATGTGCCTGTCCTCCATAGGGCACCCCACACTGCTATGGGCTCAGCCCACTACGCTGTAGATGTTGCCTGATGACCTCATCCTCCGTCCTCCGAGGCCCTGCTTCTTCTGTGTGACCCTGGTGTCTACACCCTGCAGCTGCCGACATGAGGCGCTGGGCCAACATTTGTCAGGCGGAGGGCTAGAGTCACACCTGTATCAGAAAGCAGAGTCATCTGAGAAGTGCTTATGTGACTCGGGAGGGGCAGGGTATGTGCACATGTGTGTCCATCCTCAGCACGTTTCTGTGCCCCGAGCTGAGCACAGATCACGTGGCAGTCTTAAGTAGCCTCTCTTCCTCCAGGGCCTGCCTCTTGCCCAGTTCTACCTAAAAATCTGCTTCCATAGGATGCAGAATCCTTGGGATTCACCCTCGATGGAGACTCCTAGAGAGGAGGCTGGTCCTGATACCTCTGCCGGTAGGACTCTGGAGGGAAGCACCCCTTCCTCTCTGGGGCCTGCCCCTGCATGGCTCCGCTTTGCCTTTGGAGGGAGCTCTGAATCGCCCCACGGCCCCCACATGGATGCTGGTTGGATGTACACATGGCTAGAATTCTTTCCTGGACTCTAGGCAGATGGAATTATTTACAGCCAGCTCTGCTGAGGCATGTAGCAGGTAGAGTGGTCACCCTCTTCATGCCGGGTAGGGGGGGCTAATGATGACATTCAGTCCTCCCCGCTATGGGCCTTCGGTGGCATGGCCGAGGATTCTTTATTTCCCCAGGCAAGTCAGCATCGAAGTGCACAAAGCCACGATGACTCTGCTGGGCTGGGAGCGGCACCGCACACAGTGTCAGCCTCACCCAGGGGCCCGGGCTGTGCTTCCCCGCCAGCAGGGCCGCGCGCTCCCCAAGTGATCTCTGTGGGTCTCCCTGGAAGGGACAAGTGGCGGCACCTGTTTGCTGAAGCGGCCCGTGCATCTGGATCATGGGTGCCAGAGGCTCACCGGCTTCTGGTTGTGCCAAGCCTGACCGTGGGCTTCTTCTGCTCTGGGTCTCTTCCCTTCTCCCACCTCCATGGCTTCTACTCCCTTGTCTCTTGCCTTTCTTCCCTCTCAAAAAAAAAAAAAAAAAAAAGCCCGCTGACAGGAGCTTTCTAGCTTGTCATCTTGGAGATCATTAACAAATTCTATAGAGAGGTGACCCCGTTAGGAGAAAGAGCCTGGGACTTGGACGGGCCCCAAGCGGAGGAGCGGGAGCCTCCTCGGACTGGCAAGGTGACATTGTGTGTCATATCAGCATTCATGGCCAGCACTCTCCTCCTCCGAGAGTAATTATTTCTTTCAGAGCGAAAGGTCCAATTTGCTGGAAAGAACAGAGCCCCAGGTAAAAGGAAAGAGCTCTCTGGAAGCTCCCGTGACACAGAGGAGACCGGGCTGCCCCGTGCCCTCTCTGCCCCCGCCTCTACATCCCATGGTCAGCCCGCCAGATTTATTACGTGTGTGTGTGCTTCCTGTTGCTGTGGTGCAGAGGGGGTGCTGCACTCCTGGGCTGGGGGGGCTTGTTGTAGAGCTGAGCACCTCTCAGCAGCCGGTGGAGGAGGCTCCCGGGTCTTCGATCTGCGCCTGGCTCTGATGGGGACGGAGGTGGCCGCTTTGCAGAAGGCAGAGAGGTCAGCTGTCAAGCCAAGCTGGCACTCCCCAGCTGTTTCCTCTCTCCTCCTGACCTGACAAGAATAAGCAGCCTACCCAGGCCCTGTGGCACTCGCCTGTAGTTCCAGCAGTCCTGGAGACTGAGGCAGGAGGGTGGCTAGTTTGAGCCTCGCTTGGGGAGATGAGCAACTTAATGAGACCTTGTCTCAAAATCAAGAATAAAATGGGGCTGCGGATGTAGCTCGGAGTAGAGGCCCGGGGTTCCGTCCCCAGTCCCACTGGGGATGCAGCTCACCAAGCGCCCTCCTTGTTCCAGGCCTGAGCTCACTTGGCTCTCAGTCTCCTACTGGTCCAGACAGCAGCACACTGGAAGCCCTATGTTTCTGTGGTTGGAGGAACAAACAAAAGGTGTGACGCCATCCCCCATGGCCAGTCTGGGGTCGGGAACTCCTGTCGTGCGTTCTCAAGGTGTCCCCGAGACCATAGCTGCACTTGTCACCCGAACTCTCTTGGTTCCTTCACTTGAACTCTCTGTCCTGCCCTGCAACTCCACGCCTGTCCTGCACCTGCTTGGGTCTGGGCACCAACGGTCCCCGCCCATAGCCGACTCCCACACCCTCCTGTTTTCTTTCTTTTTTCTTTTCTTTTCTTTCTTTCTTTTCTTCTTTCTTTCTTTCTTTCTTTCTTTCTTTCTTTCTTTCTTTCTTTCTTTCTTTCTTTCTTTCTTTCTGAGACAGAGTCTTGCTCTGTAGTTTAGGCTGGTCCTAAACTCACTATGGAGCCCAGGCTGACTTTGAACTTGCAGCAATCCTCCTGTCTCAGCCTCTCATAACCTCTTGTTAAATAAGAGGTGTGCAAAGCCAGGGGAAACCTGCCCAGAGCTGCCCGCCCACTGTGCCTGAGCCTACACGGTAGCCCCGACCGCTCCCAGCGATGCCAAACCCATACCCTGGCCGCGTTTCCTCACTCCTCGGCACTCCGCAGCCACCCCACTGCTCTAGGAGCGGAGTGCCTCTGCTTCCTCTGTCACCTGTTATTGCTGGTGGTGGGTTTTGTTTTTGTTTTTGCCCGTGCTGCTTTTTTCTGAGGTGCTAGGACTGAGCCCAGGGCCTTCACACTGAGTGACATCTCCAGCCCTTTCTATATTTTTATTTTGAGCCAGGCTCTTGCTAAGTTACTACCTTGTCCAGCCTGGGCTGAACCGTGCCTCGTCCTGGCAGAGTGCTGGCATCACAGGCCTGCACTACCACATCCAGCTTCCTTCGGCCTGTTTTGGGGGTCCAGACACAGCTGACTCGTTGCCTACGACTGGAGGGGAGGGGAGGGTGTGTGGTGGCACGAGTGTCACAGGCTGTGCAGCCCCAGGTTGGACAGATTGCTTCCTGCCCCTCCTCTGCCTTGGAGGGGTAAGGAGATGTCCCCCTTGTTGCCAGGATGGCAGGCCCTGGCCTATTCTGCAGGCAGAGCTATGTGCCACACCATGCTGTCCTGTAGGTCACGGGTTTGCGGCTCCCAGGTCATGGACTGGTGCAGGTCCGCAGCTGTAGAATGACTCAGTCACCAGGACCGGTGAGCGAAGCCCCGCCCCTGTCAGCAAGCACCTGTTAGGTTCCAGGGCTACTGCTAATCTGACAGGCAGTAGAGCTCCGCTCCTCCAGTCCTTAGGAAAATGATCATCAACTAAACTGGTCTCTGGTATCAAAAAAGCTTGGGGCCCCCTGCTGTAGGTGAGGTGCCTGAAGGTTAGCAAGGGAAGGGCTGGGAGGGACTTAGCTGGTAAGTGAAGGTCCTCAGCATCCAAATACATGAGGCTATGGGGGACAGATCTAAACCACAGCAGTCTGCTTCTCGGATCTTCGTGAACTAATCTGGTAGGGGCAGGACAGAGTTTGACCTTGAACTGGGGGCTTCCTGGTTAGTGTACAGTGTGGGAGGTGAGGGCCTGAGTGCCATCCACAAGACTACCTGCACTTGTGCTACCGGGTGCAAGCCCAGAGCTTCCCAGGACCCCCTCGGATCTGGGGAGTCGCTCACAGGGCTCCCAGAACTCACTGGGATCTTCTGTACTCATGGGCACTAGGAACCGGGTTCTAATTAGGTAAAGGAAGGAGCTCCCAGATGGCGTGCTGGGCTCAGTCACACAGACGTGGAGGACTGCCCAGGTCGCTGGCTGCAGTCTCCAACCCTTCTCAGATGGGGCAGATACTGTCTTTTTTCTGATAGGCTTGTTTCTCCTGGGTCCAGGTACTTCCAGTTTGCCTCAGAGCCCCAGTCCTGTGGGCACTCCGGCCCTTTCACCTACATCCCGGGTCCCCTGCTCCCCAGACTCTCAGTAGCAGTAACCGCCCACTTACTGTGTCCACGTTGGGCAACGAGCATCTCTTCTGGGCAGCAGAGCTTGTCTGCACCAGGCTAGCATGCACGTTTCTCACCTCTACTGCAGCAACAACTTTATTTGATTTGATGTATATGAAGAAATAAAACTCAGAAGTCAATTGACTTAAACATGGAACAAATGCGGCCTGGTTATTATGGTGTACGCTAAATTTTAATGGCATTTAGAAAGCATTTTGTGGGGTAGAAAATAGAAGCAAACCCATCAAACCTCAACTATGCTGTATGTTTTATAGTGCAGAACATTTTTCTGCTACAATCCAAAGACTTTAAAATGTAATAAGGTACATTTGAACCCAAGGGTTTTAAAAAATACGTAAGAGATACACACACATCCAGAAATGGGGTGGAATAATCCATTTCAGTTTGGGTCGGATTCGAGGGAAAACACACATTACTGGGGATGCTTTTAACATTTCATGTTCTACAGACTGTTATTTATTGATACATGTTGTTGTTTAAGAACTAATATATTGCTAAGTGAGGCAGGAAAGTGGGGCTGGAAGGGGTTTAATACTTGACGTTGCTGGGTTTTTGCTATTTATTAATGTATTTATTCATGCATATTTAAAGTCACATGCCACCTAAATTAATGTATCAATTGTGAAATAATGCAAATTTCCCATGCTTGCATCTCATGAGAAGTTTTGGTCCCACTTTTGTGCCCGTCTTTGTCAGCAGGGCGCTTCCCTCTCTCCCTAACATGGTTTCCCAGATGAGGCGTCTTGGTTCCTGCTCCTGGGTGTAGCACTTGGTGACCCTGTGCATTTCATCTTCTTCTTACGTGTCTTGGTCATCCCTACCAAACCCTCTCGGTTGGCTCTGTTGGTATCATATGGCCTGAATTTCGCAGAATTCTCTATTGCACCCAAGCCATGAGCTACAGAAATCTGCTTCTGTCTCTGACATTCATTTGAAATGTGAGTTTGTGTTTTAGTTGCTTTTTCATCATTAGGACACAATCCCCAACACTCACAACCCAGGAGAGGAAAGATTTACTGTAACTCACGGTTTTAGGAGCTCTCAGTCCAGTCGTGGGTGGTTTGCAATTACAGGAAGGGTCTGAGAACGCATGGCTGCTCGCAGCATCCCAGGAGGAAGGATCAGAGCTTGGGGAGAAGCCAAGGCAGGAGTACCTACTTCTGGACCACACCCTCTGCTATCTGCCACACCCTCAGGGACCGCCCCCCCCCCACACACACACTTTCAGTAACCTGCCCCTTCCAACCAGACCCCACCTCCTTACAGCATGAGAAATCCATAGCGAATCCACAACATCCAAATATGTGAAGCTCTGGGGGAACCTTCTAGATCCAAACCATCACAGTCTGTTTCTGTGATCTTCTTATCTGAAAATGGAAGGAATCCTAGAGGTCCTGGAGGTTGGTGGCTCTCCATGGGGCATGATTTTGTCCCCCCCATCCCAGGAGCATTTTTGGTTGTCATTACTGGCTGCTGGGAGGCAGCACTCCTGGCATGGGACAATGTTATGGTTAAGGTCTAAACTATCCCCCGCCCCGCCACCCCACAAATCTCCTGTGTGTGGAAGGTGGCTGGATTATGGGGCGCTGTGCACACCACTAGATTCGCCTATAGCTGAATGTCATGGCTGCCTGGGGTGTTAGGAGGTGGGGCCTCGCTGGAGATGTGTTACTAGGAGTGTGACCTGGTAGCTGGAACAGGTGGACATCCTTCCAGGCCTTGCCCTCCATGATCCCCTGCACCCCCGGTGATCCCCTACACTCTCAGTGATCTGCCCCTGCCACCAGGCCCTACCAACTAACAGTGTGCAAAATTCACAGCTGATCTACAGTATCTAAATACATTCCAGACCCAAACCATAACGGGTCTGCTGCAGGCTTGTCACCGAGGGGTTGTCGCCGAATGAAGGGCCATACCCTGCCAGCTCATTTCCTTACTCAGCCTAACACGCAAGGCCTTCTCTGTATTTCTCAACCAACTCCATCGTTGTCCATGTTAATAACTGTAATAGCCTCTGGTTGTTGGTAGCTGGCACGTGCCAGTGCCACTGTAAGTGCTCTGCACAGAAGAGCTAATTTAATACAACAGCCTAGGAGACAGGCGTGCTCTTGTTACCCCATTCTTGCCCAGGAACGAGGCTCAGAGAGTAGACACACAGCTTTAAGCCACAGGGCAAGCTGGCAGCAGGACCCAGATGGACCCCCCCACACACACACACCCGTGACCATCCAGCACCGCCTCTCACCATTGCACTGCATGCCCTCTTGCTCTAGCAGGTGCACCTGGTTGTGGGTCACAGGCCAGGCCCCCTAAAGTGGCCCTGGGCTAACCAGGTGGGGCTGTCACCTCACTGCTGCCAGGAGCATTGGAGCCAGCCTGGAGTAGCAAGTGTGCGTTCCCCTGGTCAGGCTGGTTTCCTCCTCTCCCCACTATGTAGCCAGCCAGAGGCATGGGCACAGGGGGAAAGGAAGAAATGACCACTCCAGGCCAGAGTTTCCAACTGTGGCACTGCCAGCCTTGGAACAGGACCTGTCTTTTTCAGGGGCTGTCTGTCCTGTGAGATGCGGGATATCCTCAACATCACTGCCCCACCCACGGGGATATTTCTACCCAGAACCCACCATTCTTTCCAGCTGTGCCCACCAAGCACGCCTGTACTTTGTCAAACAACAAGAATGGGCAAATTTCCTGCATTTCGGAAGCATAGCTGAATCACCAGCGTGAGGAAGTTTTGCCACAGTGTGGGACCTGATCCTCTGGATTGTCATTTTCCCAGCCTCCCTGTGACCCTGAGCGGGTGGTGGCTGAAGGCGGCAGGGCCCAGGCTGGACACTGCCCACGGGCAGGTGGGAGTGAACGTGCTCCACCTCTACCCCAGCCCCGTAGGTCCGTGTGTCTGGGGAAACTGAGGCTACTGCACCCAGACCCAGCCGTAGCACAGTAGCACAGAGGAGCCCAGAGACTGCAGGAAACCCCAAACAACAATTGCCCATTCCCAGCTAACTTTGGGTTTTTTGCCTTGTGGGGAAACTGATAAATTATTTGGAAAGCAATATTAGTCTTTTTGCTTCTGAAAAGGGTTGTGCATCTTTAATAGAGCCTGGTTTTGAAACATAACTCACAGAGTTGTGCAAATCCCCGTCAATAGTGCGGCGGCTCGTTTCATTGTTCCTGGCGCATGGGATCTTCATTATGTGCACTGTTGGTGAAAGGCAGCATTTTCCGCAGATCTGCACCACTCCATTTAGCCGGGAACAATGATTTATTCCTCCCTCGCCATTGGGCATCCTCAATTTCCCTGGGTAATAAAGAACGCTTCTGCGGACGGGATGAGCCAGGCCAGTGGGCTGCTCTGAGCTCAGCAGAGTCCAGGCGAGCACCAGGGTCCTGACCGGTGGGCCACTGCAGCCAGCCCAGGATTAGCACGCGCCATTGACAAATTGCCCAGGAAAGCCATCCACCCTGGCGCTGACAGCAGCACTCGCCAGGCCCACCGGGCTCCCTCCTGGGCAGAGAGGAGACTCTAAGAGCCTCTCTCCTATCCCCAGCTCTGAACAGGCCCCATGTGTGCCTCTGAGTGTTGTTTCCTCCGAGTTAGACAATTGACGGGCTGCTGAGGGAGGGGAAGGGAGACTCAGCCTCCCAATGACAATATGGGAGCGACCCGGTTCCACACAGAGGGGGCTTGGTACTATGGCAGAGCACGTGGCCCAGCAGGGGTGTTGGTGGGAGAGAGGTGGAGGGGGCTGTGGACAGCATAGAGCAGCCTCAGTAGCTGCTTCTCCAAGTGCAGAAGCCCTTTGTGCTGTCTTAGCTTTGTGTGCGTGGGAAGGAACCGGAGCTTTCCTCAGAACAGAGGGATGGCGCTTCCTGGCCTCCACACCTACCCGTGAAAGAACTGCCATGCCACCCTCTTCAGAGACGGGGAATATCTGGCCCACAGGCCACACACAGCCTGTGAAATCATCTGCTCCGGCCTGGCCAAGCCAACCATGACACTAGGAATAAATTAATTATAAAACAATTGGATGTGTTACCATGGTGCAGGCCTGTCACCCCAGCACTCTGGGAGGCTGAGGCGGGGGTTTCATGAGCTGGAGCCCAGCCTGGGCAGATAGCACCTTAGCTAGATGCTGTCTAAAAAATCAAAGATAAAAATGGACGGGGGATGTAGCTCCATGTGAAGGCCCTGGGCTCTATCCCCAGCACCAATCAATCAATCAATCAATCAATCTTTTACTAAATATTGCAGGCTAATTTTTGAGTTGGTCATTTTTATGGCCCACAAATGATGTCATAAATATCCGGATGACCCTTGTTAGAAGTGTTCCCACCCTAGCTGCAGAAGGACCGGAAGCAGGTAGGGTTCTAAACAGTGGGTTCCCATGTCCACCCAGAAGTACAGCACTGGGACGCCCTGTGGGCCTGTGACAGCCTCCCAGCCACACTGCCTGCTGATGTTCCCAGCAGGTAACGGCCAGCCCACCAGGCCAACCCCAAGATGGGACACTGTTGACTTCCTGCCCCAACCTGCAGGCAGGGAGGGGACTCCAGGCAGAGCTGTGTATTCTCAGGAGGTACCAGAAGCAAGGACAAACGGTGTGTGGCCTGGATCCTTTCACCTTGTGGCCGAGGTGATCTCCTGGGAGAAAGGAGTCTTGGAGCCACTTTCTGGAGAAGACAAAAGCTATTGTTCACCATCTCTAACCAACTAAGCGGGGGTTCCTCCAGCCAGCTCTAGATCACTCCCACACTGTCCCATCAGCCATTGGCCACACCCCAGTGCCACGGGTGGGGGCCTGGGAAGCATTGCCTCCTTCAGAGAGTAATCATCACGGCCACCTGGCGTTAGGAGGTCCTTGGTTGCCCGTGGGTCCTGGGGTGGGTGCATGCGTGTGTGCTGTAAAGAAAAAAGAAACACCCAGCACCAGTAGGTGAGGAAGACTCGCCAAGGTATGACACCATCAAATCTACCTTCCTGTCCTGGGCAGCAGGAGGCCTGGCTGCCTTGAGGAGGAGACCCACATGCCCATGTCCCCATGGCTGGAGGGGGGCTGTAAATATGGGAACCCGATTTCAGGCAACCGATGTGAGACTCAGGTTGGTTAGTGACTTTGAGAGTTAGGCGTCCTCCTGTAGTGGCCCTGCCCATGGATGGGTGCAAACAGGAAGCCTCGATGGCCGTGGCTTCGTCTCAGCCACCTTCTGTGAGCAAAGACAGCGAGTGTGGAGGAAGTGGCCAGGACCTGCGTCTGCTGGACCTCGGGGGCCCATCCTTTGGGGCACGGCCCTGTGCAGCAAGCGGTCCCCTCACACCCTAGCCTCCATGCCTGCCTGGACTATCAGCTGGCCAGCAAGTCCTCAGCTTTTAAAATGCTAATGAGGAGGCCACATAAATATTTCAAGGTCACCTGTGGGTTCCCTTGGGTCTTGTTTATCTGCAGCATCCTGGCCACCTCCATCTGGAAATGCTTCAAATTGCGAGAGTCTGAATAGGAAGACGGCAGCTCTTTATTTATTTATTTGACTATGAATGTATTTACTTCCTCTGCCTGCACTAACCAGATGGCTCTAAGCGTTACTGGACACCCACACAGCCTGGCCCTGGCCAGACCCGGTGCAGCCTGGTGCTGGCACCGACCCACTGGCTCGGAGTTACATAGAACACCTGCATTGCACCTGGCCCGCCGCTGAGCGAGAGACGGGAGGGAGCTCCAGGGGCTGGGGAGACACAGGCATCGGCCCCACGTGTGTGAGTCAGCTGGTGTGCTGCTGCCAGCCTGGGGACCCGGCCACGCAAAGATGGGTCATGGGCTGTGTCCACATGGCCTGGGCACTCAGTGCCAGTAAGCGCATGGGCAGACGGTCAAAGCAGCTGTATTTCCTGCCCCTCCTCCATCCCCAGTACTCCCAGGAGCAGCTGTCCTACGGGGAGAGGAGGCCTCAGCCTGGCACGGGGTGGGGAGGTGGGGGGGGGGGAGACAGAGCGAGGGCTGGGACTCCGTCGGTGTGACTGTCAACATTCCCCCCGGTCCTGGCTCAGCCAGCAGCACCCTCTGCCCAACACTGCTTACCCCTGCCCCTGCGCCCTGTGCTTGCAAACAGAGCCCTCTCGGGTGCTGCTCCCTAGGGCTGTAACCCTGCTGCCTGCCTGGGAAGCTCTCGTGAATGAGCTTACCAACTGGACCCCACACTAGGTTCCGTCTAGAAGCCAGGACCGACAATGGGTCATTTTGCCTTGGAGGATAATACCAAGCAAGTCCCCACCCTGTGCCAGCCTGGCTGGGTTTCCAAGGGAATATGAGCTGCTAGAATTACACTCCTCCAGATCCCAGGGGGTCCTGATTCCCTTAAAGCGTTCATCCACTCAGGTATTATTTACTAAGGATCCGAAGAGTACAAGATGCTGGGAATACAGCCACCCTCACTGGCTTCCTGGGCTCAGGGACATGGTTGCAGACATCTCAGACCTCAAGGAAAAGAGCACCTCCTTTCTATCCAGCAAGCAGAGGGTCGTGGGCCTCACTCTGACTCCCTGTGGATAAGCTAGCCACTTTGAGCCACTCAGGTGTCCCCCAAGGACGCAGTCAGCTTAGGTGACTGCCTGTCGATCCACGGCCTGTGCGCCATACCCAGCCTGCTGCTTGTCATGAGTGAAGTTCTGCTGGCACGTGTCATTTACTGTGTGTGGTGGCTTGTGTAAGACAGAGTTTGAATAAGCAGGTGTGGTGGAGATGGCATTGCCTTTGAAGCCAGAAGCTTGGAGAGAAAGACCTCCGGCAGAAAAAGCGTGCGGGCCCCTAGCTCGCACACGTCTGGACTGTCGGGGAGACGGTGTTAGGGCTGGGTTCCTGCCGCTAGCGCAGACCAGCTCAGCCCCCTCCCGTCAGCACGCTCCAGTTAGGCATCTAACACTGCAGCGGATCTGGGAGGAGGGGGAGCTTCCCTCCCGGGGCCTTCGGAAAATGGTCTTCAACTGAGCTGGTCCCTGGGACGAGAAGGGTTATGGGTGTTGGCACCTCATTTCCCAGTGCACATACAGGGCTGGGGCGGCCATGAAGCTGTCCAGGCCTCCAGTCTGCCTACTACTGTCCATTTATTCCTTCAGCACAGCAAGCGTTACCAGTTTCCTATCTAACTAACCCCTCTGACCTTCTCGCGTGCCACTTTCTGAAGCAGCCCGGGGAGCCTCTCCCAGAAGCATCTTTCAGTGTGCTGTGTGGCTGCTCAGCGTCCGGAATGGATTCAGAATGTTCCATGTCACGGTCATTTTGACCTTAGGTAGGCGTCAGAAGTCACAGTGAAGAAGTCACAGTGAAGAAGACACTGTCACGTTTTTACAAGCCGGCCTTGCCACTGGGCACCCCGAGCAGGTGCACTCACCGTGTTTTTGATTGCACCTCTTAAAGACAGTCATGAAAGAGACCTTCCACAGCTGCTTCAGGAAGGGACAAGGACCGTGGGATAAGTGTGATCAGAACACAGGTGTGGGGCTGAGGGGAAGTCGTAGCCATGTCTTTTCCTGTCATATATTTTAAAATATAAACTGTCACCACACTTTCTGATCACCCCTTACTATAAATCACTGACCTATACACTTTAAAGTGGTATGTTTAATGCTGTATGAATTTAACCTCAATTCAAAGAATTTAAAAATCAGAGCCAGGATGAGCACTGGATCGGGGTAGGCTATGGGCTCAGCGTGCATCCAAAGCCCCCGCCATGAGCCAAGGCTGGCTTCCGGGGCCTTTGCCCAGCCCGGTTCTCTTGCAGGCTCTGCTCCCCTCCATGCCTGGGCCCCAGTGGGTGCTGGCATGCCTCGGGCAGCACCTGCAGCACCCTGCTACCCTGTCTGTCTCCAGCGCCCAGCCGTGAAATGCCACAGTCCGTGACGGGGTCTATAAATTTGCCTGCAGGTTTGGCATTTATGTTCGCCACCTTTGTAAAAATATGATTTCCCATTGCTACCCGGTTTTTATAATGTCAATATCCTAAGATCTACCTGTCCGTATTACATTTTATACACAATGCCTCTTTCCTTATACCCTAGAGCACATGTGTTTTTCTAACTTGGCTTTCAAAAATAGTTGGTTTTCAAAGAGATATCGCAGGAGACTGGCTTTTGGCAGTAAAGGACTTTTTTTTATATAACATGGTCTCGAGCAAAATGTGTGATGGAATCTTTAATTGAAATTCACCTTTAACATTCAAGTTATATTTTTATTAGCATTTGAAATCCATTGTGAGGGATCATTATCTGCAGAGATCCGTTTCCTTTGGGAAGTTTCTTCTTTGGTGATGTAATTTAAATTCAGGAGCGGTGTGGCGGGAGGGGGTCCGACCAACATCTCATATTTTGAGCTGCTGGCAGAAAAGGTTGCATGTGCTGGTGCCCAGGAAACTGTAAAACACAGCACTTCGCTCTGGTGGGCCACTGTCCTGCGTCATAGAGCCTCTGGGCAGGACCCTCCCTGGGAGACAAGGACGCGTTGGGGCTAAGGAGCTGGGTTGCCCAGACTAGGCTTGGTCTTGTGATCCTCCTGCCTCAGCCTCCCAGGGTGCCAGGATGGCAGGCTTGCACACGGGCCCACCTGATCCCTTGTTTTCCGACTCGTGCCTTGGACGTCTGGGCCTCTTCATGGCTTCTCTCACTCCGCCTCCTCCCGACACTCCTTGTGTTTATTCATTCTTACACCCGTACGCCACGGGCGAGCTGGGAAACTCTGTCTGCCCCCTTCCACCTCGGGCTGGGCTGGATGCTGGACCGGGCTGTGGCCCGGCAGTCTCAGGCCCGCCACCGAGTGTCCAGGGAAAGGGGTTCCTTCATCAACATTCGCCGCTTTGGGAAATGTGGTGGCAGTTTCATTAATTGCCCAGTGTCAAGTCTGAAGATGGGGTCTGCGGAACGCTGCTGGAATTTGAGGAAATTATTACAGATTGTGCGTTCTCAGCTACGACAGTGAGTGCCAAATGCAGACATCATATGTTTTGGCATGTCTATTATTTATATGCAAATCTGGCTCTTTGGAGAGGGTTTCCCCAGAGAGCATTGGACTAGCTTTCCTGCAGGTTCAGGAAGGAATTGTCCCTTCTGCGGCATGTCCCCCTCCGCACAACGTCCTGGGAAAGGTCACCCAGTTGAGTGAGTGCTTCCTGCTCCTGGGTACCCTCCGTGGGGCCCTTCTTTCTCTTAGGCCTCAGTGCCACCCCCACCCCAACCCCTAGTGAAACTTGCACCAAATACAGGCTTCGTACAAATGGTTCAAATAGTTCCCTCTGATGCCAGGCCAGGTCCACACTGGGTTCTGTGAAGGGCAGTCTGCCCAGCCTGTTGTGCTGTCCTCACTATTCTGGGTTGCGTACCTCAGGTATAGATATCAGTGCCAGTGGCGGCCTCAGAACAGGGAGAGCGGTGCTGGTCAGCAGGCATTGAGCATCTGGGGACCAGACGCCGTGCCCAAGGCCTTATCGTGGTGGTGTCCTAGGATGTGGAAGGGGTGGCAAAAACCAGCTGCTGCTTAGGGAAAGTGGTTAGGGAAATGTGCTCTGGAGTCGGGCAGGATGGATTCGTTACGCACGAAAACAGCCATGGCTTCAATAGAATAGGTTGATTTCTCTGGCTCAAAAAAGATTGGCTAGAGAATCCAGAGCCAGCATGGCAGCTGGTGGATCGTCTGAGTCCCAGCCTTCCACCCCAACCTGCTGTCCCTAGTGCCCATCCTCTGCCTCATGGCATGAGGTGGCTGCTTGATTTCAAGCCATAATGCCTGCATTCCAGCCAGCAGGAAGTGGCGGGTGAGAATGGTGGGATTACAGAAGGCCTTTGGGTCTCCACCATGCACCAGGCCCCACCTCATGCCTGGTGTGCAGGGGTGAAACTGCCTCTGTTCGTCAGGTACAGTGGGAGCAGGAAGCCAAAGGCGATCACAAAGTGGGCAGTGCAGCCAGAGAGCTAAGGTCATGGCGGAGGGCACAGGACCCGCTCGCCACTGCAGTGCACAGCTGGTCTGTCTGCCACCCTGTCTCCTGCACTGCGCACCCCAGGGGTTAGGGGGAGGCTGGCGAAGCCGTGGTCTGTCAGCAAACCTCCAAGAAGCTTCTCTGCAGGGACAGGGGGTGAGTGGCCAACAGCGACAGGTGGTACTAGCTCCACTCTGGAAGTGGTAGTGGAACCCACTGAGGTTGCGGCAGCCTGCAGAGGCATTGGTGGCCAGCATTCCAGTGTGACCTGCAGGGGAGCTAGATGGGGGCAGGAGAGGCGAACTGGTCAGCCAGGACCGTGCCCAGGTCTGGCTTCTCTCATGCATCGTGATGCAAGGCCCAGGGGCCTCAACCCACCCAGATGCGTGTGTGTGTGGTCTCCCCCCGACCCCGATTCCAAGTTAAAGAACATTGTGCCTATCAAAGTGTCCAGAGCACGCAGGGAAGTCAGTGAATCTTCTTTATTTTGTCACTCTTTATTTATTTATTTGCTTTTAATTAGAACAGAGAGAGTCAAGTCTAGGTGTGTTACATCATGGGCCATAGAGTCCTGTGTGCACCGGTCACATGGCTGGGTAAGCCCTGCGGGAGAGGGAAGTCTGCCGCTTTGGGGCTCAGATCCTTGTGCAGGTGCCTGGCACTGGGAGATACAGAATCCGGTATTTCAGGGGACCCTCCCCTGGCTTTAGTCCCTCCACCCCCGTGAGCGCCACTGCCTGGGCACAGCTCAGCCTTATCTAGGTAGAGATGGGCGTTGTTCTCCTCGCCCTGCTGGGCCTCCAGAATGACGCGTCTCTGTGGAAGGTGATGCCGACCTCGGCAGGAGAGGACTCCCTCCTGCTGAGCCCATCCCCGTGTCCCTGGTCCCTGGTGTCTCTTTGCGATTAACAGGACACTTGATTTCTGCTAGACAGCAGCAAGCAATATTTCCAGAACAAATAAAGCCGCACGACATTGGCCTTGGGCGGTTTACGTTTCGACTGGAATGTGATCATCTGAGCCCGGCTGTCAGAACAGCGTCTCTGTGGGGATGTTTGGGTATTTAAATTTCTTGGTCACGGGCCAGTACTTGGAGCAAGGGGGGCCAGACAGATCAAAAGGGGCCCCAAGAGGTCACCCCACACTCCTGAGGAGCTGCGGGGAGCAGCCGCCACTCATGAAGGAACAGCAGTGCCAGACAAGAACATCCGGCTGAGAGGCCAGGTCAGCACCGAGGCCCCAGTCCCTGTGGTTGGGCAGTGCTGGACTGTGGGGCCCCTGCACCCCTAGAGGATATCCTGTGGTCAGAAGAGCTGCATTGAGTCGTGTTTCCCTTTGGAGTGAGTTTTCTTGGAATTAACTCTGTTTGTGCCAAGAGTATAGTTTTGTGTCAGTGTCACAGGCCTTAAATGCAGAGTTCACACGTCATCCTACATGATGCCCTGGCAGTGCCCGTCATCCCGAGCAGCTACTGTCACCCACAGAGAGGGATGTAAGCCTTGCAGGTCCCATCATTGGAATTGTCCTGAGCCTGCATCTACTGAGTTACCTCTGTTGAGGATACTGGAGATGGCAGTGGCGATCTAGGCCAGGGGTCCTCAGGCCCCAGGCCACACAGCAGGAGGGGAACAGGGGGCCAAAGTGTGACATTCCATCTGTGTTTACAGCTGGTGTGACCACCTGATGTTCTCCTCCTGTCAGATCACCTTTAGATCCTCAGAGGAGCACAACCTCTGCTGTGAACTAAGTGTATGAAGTCTCTAGGTCGTGCATCTGGGTCCCAGGGTCTCGGTTTGGTGTCTTTTTATGTATACCCAGTCAGCAGGCTGGAAAGAATGGCATCTCTAATACCTGATGATCTGCAGGGGTGACGCTAGGGCCACCCCTACCACCCCTCACCTGTGGAAAAATTGTCTTCCACCAAATTGGTCCATGATGCTGCAAAGTTTGCAGACTGCCTAATAAAGGCTGGCTGTGGGTTCCTGCACACTCTGGTCTCCTGCCCTTGAGCCCTTGCCCCTGGTGGATGATCTGAGCCTTCTCTGTTCTCTTAGAGGCTCCTCAGCTGCCCTCCCCCCTGCTCCGGCCTTCCCTGCTCTGGCCTCTGTGGTTTCCAGTAGTGTGCAGGTGAGATTGAAGGCCCAGTCCTCCCCCGAGCCGCATCCGACCTGCGGTGGATAATTCAGCCTCACAGCCTCTGGCGAGGCGGGAATGGCCTTGATGTCTGCTTCCCGTTAGGAAGAAGCCAGGATAATACAGGCAGAGCCATGTGCCAGCTGCTGTGCCCCTTCCTGACCAACCCCGGGCACGTGGTCACTGAGCCTCACGGCCGTAACTGTCCCAGCTAGCTGCCCCAGTCCCTGACCCTGTCACACTGCCACCCCAGCCCGGGACTCCTCATCCCATGGCCCAAGCCCAAGCCCAAGCCAGGTGGGCCTCCCCGAACACGCAGGGAGAGAGCTGCAAGCAGATCTTTAAAATGCACAGTGTGGAAATGACAGCAGAAGCTCAGACATAGGTGGGTGGGAGGAAAAGCCGGAAAGAGCTTTGCTTCATCTCAGGGTGGCGCAAGCCCCGTGGAGGGGGTGGGGGAGGGGGTCTTCCTCGAGGCCTGTCCTCTTGCCCATGGTCTGCGACACAGTCGGTCAGTGCTATGGTGGGCTATGCTGTAGACATGGGCGGGGAGCTCTGTGTCATTTTAAAAGCTGGTAACGCCCCCCCCCCCAAGTCTGCACCCCTGGGGCCACCCTGTCTGCAGCCAGCTAAGGAGGGAGGTGGGTCTCTCTCGGTGACTCACCAGTCTGTGAGGGCCTCAAGTTCAAGCCCCCAATATTAGCCCTTGGCAATTACCACAGTAAGCATCCTTTTTTTCTCATGGTTTCGGGGAGCCGTACCCAGGGCCTCCCCACTGAGCTACATGCTTACCCATTTTCATTTCTGGTTTTGAGACAAGGTCTCTCTGAGTCACAGAGTTGCCCATGCTGGGCTTGAACTTGCCTGAGCCTGCAGTGGTGCTGGGATTTCAAGCCTGTGCCACAGGGCCCAGCTTCAGTTATTTTTTTTTTAATCTGTAGAGTGAGGACAGTAATCACACTGACATGGGGTCTTGTAAGAATAAAGTGAAGTGACACATAAGCACATTGAACTGTGGTAGATGTCACAGGACCACCTGCTGCCGTGGTCACCCTGAGAGTGAGCAGTGGAGCTGCTGGCACACACCCAGCTCCTCAGGACTCAGTCCAGAGTTATTACCCTGCAGGCAGAGGGGACCCGGACACATCTGTCCCCACCCAACCAGACAAAAGGGATTGTCTCAGTTCATCAACATGCAATTCAGACATGCCTGTCCGGGACCCATAGAGATACAAATTGGACCAAAAGAAATAGTCAGCATACCAAAAAGACACATGCATATCCATGATTATAGCAGCACAATTCATAATGACCAAATCCTGGAAACTACCTGCCCATCCATACAGAAATGGTTAAAGAAAATGTGGTACCTGTACACCGTGGAGTACTATGCAGCCATGAAAAGACAGATATGAAGTGTTTGAATGAAAATGGGGCCACCTAGAGTCAATAATGCTCAGTGGAATGGACCAAGCACCAGAGACTGACTATGGGTGGGTGTCCTTCTTATGAAATATACAGAAATAATAACCTACAAAGGCCTCACCGTGAACGGCAGGGTAGAAAGAGAGACAGCGGTCAGCTAGGAAAGGGGTGAACCTCTGAAAAAGGGGTGGACATAGATGCTTATGAATTCCCCTGGAGAGTTCCCAATGTGGAGCAAGGTCACGGCTGCCCCCCCAACCCCCCCCACCCCCCTGTTGGCAGGTGGTCTGTGGCTCTAATGTTTCACAGAATTTGGAATTCAGGTATTTACCAAAAAATGTTAAATTGTATGTCATGTGAATTTATTTTTAACAAAGTGAAAAAGAGAAAAATACAAGTGGGAAACAGTCCATGTTAATCACAGGTGCCTGTGTGTACAGGGTGTGAGCCAGCACAGGAAAGGTCATTTTTTAGGGTGGGGGTGACAGTTGCCCCTCACAGTGGTCTAGATGGGGGAGGATGGCACCTGAGCCCAGAGTCCCGAGAGAGGCAAGGGTGGCTGTTGTGGGAGGGGCTCAGGGACTTGGCTTCCTGAAGCCTTGGGGACAAGCCAGCCAGCCCAGACCGCTGGGGTATTCGGGTCTGAAGATCTGAGGCTGTGACCCCAGGGCTGCCGGGAGGTCTGCTTCCTGTTGTGGTTCAGAATCCGGGATCCCCAATCCCCAGGCAGCGAAGCCAGCCTGAGGTGGGCAGCCAGCGAAACTCCGCCTCCTGCCAGCCTGCTCCTATCAGGTTTTAATGCTGCAGGTTGGAGGCAGAGCTTCACTCCCTGCTCCCCTCCCGTGGTGACTGCCTACCCAGGACCCAGGACCCAGGACCCAGGACCCAGGACCCAGGACCCAGGACGTTCCCCTGCTCCTCAGCACGCTCACCCCTGGTGTCAAAAGGTCCCGCCACTGGTGATACCTACAACGTTCTCCACAGTTCTCATGTTCCGGGGGGAGGCTTGGTGTGGGTGATTGGACCATAGGTGCGGGGCGGCCCTGCCTTTTTGCGGATGAACCAGTATTTGGTGAACACCCCCTCACCAGTTCTGCAGCTTTGACAGCTGTTTCATCAGTAATCACAGCCCCAGGGAAATGCCGGACCTTCTGGGGTGTATGTGTGTGTTGTGGGGGGAAGTGTTTTGTTTTGTTTTGGAGACAGGGTCTCAGTCTGTAGTCCAGGCTGATCCTGAACTGTGTAGCCCAGCCCGGCCTCGAACTCACAGCCACCCTCCTGTCCCAGCCTCCGAAGTGATGGGATCGCAGGTGGGGATATTCGCATCGACTCAGCATCTCTGCCTACACTTAGTCCGCCGAGTCCCCCACACCCTTTCCCTGGCCAGCTGCTGACCTATCTGGTCCGTGCAGCTCTGCCTTTTCCGACATGAACTCACATGGCATATAGGCTTCCGGTTGGCTTCTTGTGGGGCATTTGCCACCCATCCCTGTCGCGGCCTGTGTCAGCGATTCGATGAGTTCTTCTGTTCTTTTTTTCCTGGTGAATACCATTCCGTGTGGTCCACTTAACTCACTTACCTGCAACTGGACATCCGGGGTGTTTCCATTTGTGGGCTATTGTAATAGAGGGCTACATTTGCAGACCAGTTTTTGTGTAATCAGAGGCTACTGAGTCTTGGATTAGGGCCTACAGTGAAATTACTTGGCCGTATGGTGAATGCATGGAACTTCATAAGAAACTGACAAACCATGCTGCAAAAGGACTGTCCTGTGTCCCTGTCCCGGCAATGTATGTGAGCTCTGGGGTCCCACATCATCCCACGTCCTTGCCAGCAATTAGCATGGTCATTTTTTAAGGTATTCCAATAGGTGCGTGGCAATAGTTCATTGAAACTTTAATTTTCATTTTGCTTTTTCAGGTGTTCGTTTAGGTTCTCTCTGCATATCTAATTGAAGAAAGGCTGTCCACATTTTGGGGGGCTTATTTTTTCATCGTGTGGCTTTTCTTGTTATTGGCTTTTAAGAATTTTTAAGTATGTTATAGATACAAATTGTATTGTGAGTATGATTTACAACTACACTCTCCCAGACCATAGTGCACCCCCTTATTTGCATAACAGTGCTTCTCAATGGTTGGATGGGCTTCATTTTGATAAAGTCACATTTATCAAGTGGTTCTTGAGTGATTTGTGCTGTCAGCATCTTACATAGCTGAGCAACTGTGGCCGAAGTCAAGACCGCAGAGGTTTTTCATGCCCTAATTTTCTAGTTTTGGATTCACGTTGGGCCTGTGCCGCTTTTTGTGCTGATGCTTGCATTGGGCGCGAGATGGTTGGATCCCGGGGGTTTTAACCACATGAATATTCATCTTCCTGGCGCCTCTGATTGACTGGCTCTTCTCCTCTCCCTACTGAATTGCCTTTGTTCTTGTTGAGAACCGGGTGGTTCTGTAGGTGCAATTCTGGCCTCGGACAGTAGCTGACTGACACCGGCTTGGGAGTTTCCACATCCTCACTCCTAGAGCCCTGGAGCCCATCTCAGAAGCAGGCAGGGCGAGGATTCTACTTTCACTCTTTTCGGAAATTGTTTTGGCAATTTTACCTCCCTGGCTTTCCGTATAAATGGTAGAATGTTTGTTGATTTCTACAAAAATGCCCTTGCTGGATCTTGATTGGTGGGTTGAACCCGCGGCCGGTGTGTGGGGGGGCGGCAGCTGGCCTGTCCCTCTCCATCAACATGATTCCCGCCTCCCCGCTGGCTGGGGGCCCCTTTGATCTCTCTCATCAGCGCTCTGTAGTTTCCAGCACACAGATCTTGCCCGTATTTTGTTAGATTTATTCTGAACTTTCTGTATTACTGTTGCTGTAGTAAATGATCCTGCTCTATTTGAGATTCCAGTGTGCGCTGCCGTTACAGGAAAGAGAATTGATTCTGTGGGTGTCGTTGGCGGATCTGAGTGCCGCCAGTCTGGGCGCCACCTCCCTCTGCCCCCGCCGGCCGGCCAGTGTCCTTGGCCCAGGAGCAGGGCTGGGAACTGGGTTACTGGGCTATGAGTCACCTTGAAGGATGAGTCACCAGCCTCTCGCTGTACTTTTCCTCTCCCGGGAAGGAAGCAGCCACCTGCTCTGACCGCTGAGGCGGCAGGGGCCCCAGTGCTGGGCAGGCGCAGGTGAACTCAGATGAGGCCAGAATGAGTTGTTTGGGTTTCTTCCCCTCAGGCTAGGGCTCTTTTCCCGCGATGCTGGCAATCTTTTCGTTTGCCTGAGCGGAGATGGACCGCAGGGGTAGGTGGGGGTGAGTGGGGAGCCACCGCTTGCTCCCTGCGGGGCTCCAGTGCTTCCCACCCTCTCAGACCCTCGCAGAATCCCCACTTCCCTCGTTTCATCTGCCAACTCCCCCAAAGCACCCGCCCCTGCCCACCTGGGACACCAGCTTGGGCACCATCCTCCCCTGGTGTGCTGACTGCACATGGCCACCTGGCACCTGCCAGTCTCCCTGAGGTCCCCAAGGCCAGGACAGGTGGCTGTCTGTCCTGGGTGGGGGAAGCGGGGTGGAGAGGCGAGGAGGGCTGGTTGTCTGCCTGCCCCCCACAGCGCGCCCGAGTAGCAGTGCTCGTTCATCCGGGTGGCCCGTCGCAGGCCCGCGTGCTGCCCTCCTGAGGGTTCCCGGTGTGGAGCGAGGCCACAGCGCCCCCACACTCCCGGTTGGCAGGTGGTCTGTGGGGTGGTGCCTCTGCCAGGTGAGGCTGTGGACACAGCAGGGAAGGGGAGGCGGGGAGCTGGGGCCACACTGGGTGCTGTCTTCAAACCCAGATGAGAAATGCAGAGGCCGCTGCAGGAGCACCTGGAGCCGTCCCACTCACAGCACCTGCCCAGATCCCCTGAGAGCCCGCCTTTCCCCGACTTTGTCCAGAGCGGGCCTCCACCCCCTCGTCATCATTTCTTTGTTCCCATGTCATCAGGGGAGAAGGAGGGAGGGTCTAAGAAACAGACGAATGAATGAATGAATGAATGAATGAATGAATGAATGAGTAGTACCACATGCCAGGACCTGCATAGGGTACAAGATGTGCAGGAAGGATATGACCCCACGGAGCTCAAGCCCCCATGGGACCAAGCCCAGAGAGAGCGCCGCTCAGGGTAATGGAGTAAGGACAGGAAGGAAGGAGGAATCAGGGGAGGCTTCCCAGAGGAGGTAGCCCAGGCCTCCAGGGCTATGTGGGAGCCCATCAGGTCTCAGGAGCAGGGGGAAGAAGGAAGCCAGGCCTGTAGGTACAGGCGTATAATCCCTGTACTCTGGGAGGCTGAGGCAAGAGGTTGGCAGATTTAAACTCAGCCAGAGGAACTTAGTAACTTAGCAAGACCCTTTCTTGAAATAGGGATGGGGGTGTCACCGGTGCAAAGGCCTTAAGTTCAATTCATGGTACAAAAAAAAAAAAAAAAGAAAAAAGGAAAGCGGGACAGGCAGTTCAGTCGTGGCGGGTGAGGATGGCAGAGTGCTTTGTGGGTGACATTGCAGGCAAACCCAGAAATCCTGTCTACGCCGCGGCCTCCGCGGCCAGACGTGGCCGTAGGGCCAGCACAACAGGAGGGACTCTTCTCGACCCAGCTGAGCCTCAGTCAGAAGAAGCTGCTGAGAGGCGCCCTGGGTCCCTGGCCTCCGCGCTCTCCCCAGCTCCTCACCACAGCCCTGAGGGACACTTGCTGTGTGCAGATCACCCTGGGCAGCCATGGCCTCTGAGCAGGGCACTGCCCAAGGTTGCGGGCAGCTGAACACAGGAGTCACTGGAAACAGCACCTTTGGTTCTTGCCGGCCCCCCTTGTCACACTGGCAGCCGACAGGACAAGATTGTTGTTGAGGACCATGCCCACACAGGGTAGCTACTAGCCTTCTAGCTGGGACACAGACCCTGGCTTCCATCCTGGCCTGCGAGGGAGAAGGGAGGGCGTGTGGCAAGCTGTGCCCTTGCTCAGCTTCTCCCAGGGATCTGTTGCCACCCGCAGTGCCCACATCACAGCTGTGAGGCAGCCAAAAAAGTATTTTTTCTCTTTGGTGCTTTCAATGTTATTTTATTTTTTGAAACAGGGTCTTGCTCTGCAGTCTAGGCTGATCCTAAACTCACTGTGTAACCAGGTTAGCCTTGGACTTGGCGATCCTCCTGCCTCAGCCTCCCTGGTGTTGGGATTCCAGGCATGTGCCCCCATGCCCAGCTTTACGTGGTGCTGGGGAATTGAACCCAGGGCCTTGCATTTGCTCGGCTACACCGTTCTTCAAGCTCCTCAATGCAGTTTTTAAAAAGTGGTGATATTCTTCTTCTAGGACTCTTGTAACAAATTACCAAAACCTACTGGCTTAAAGTGATGTAGGCGTATCATTTTAGAGGTCAGAAATTTGAGATGGTCTCACTGTGGTGGTATCAAGTTGAGTGGCACTGGTTCCTTCTGGAAGCTCCTGGGGAGAACCCATTTCCTGTCTACGTCCTTACCACCCTGAACGCGCCCGATTTTGTCTGATCTCTGGACTAAGCGGGGTCGGTCCTGGTTAGTACTTGGATGGGAGAATCCATTCCTTCCCTTTCCAGCTGCGAGGGGCTGGCTGCCTGCTTTGGCTTGTGGCCTCCTCCTCCTTCTCCAAAGCCCGTGCCTTTGCCCGCCTCTGACGGCTTTTCTGTAGCTCCCTGGGCACACCCTCGCAGTGGTGCTGAGGATGATCACATGCCCCCACCACCGGATCATTAGGGTAACCTCCACTTGAAGATCCTAAGTGGTCACATGTGCGAAGTCCCTTCTAGCATCGAGGTGCCATAGTCAGTCACAGGTTCCAGAGATGAGAGTAGGGGAATTTTTAGATGATTGTTATTCTGCCTATGACATTAATATTGTCACATGGTTCAAAAATCAAAATGACATTATAATAATAAGAGGAACATACACTGACTTTCTAGTACTGGAGACCCAACCCACTGTCTGCATGCTGACCTCCATCCTCCTTCCTGTTTGGTTTGGTTTCCGTTTTGAGGCAGGGTCTCACGAAGTCGCTAAGTTGCCCAAGGCTGGGCTCAAACTTGCAGTCCTCCCACATCAGAGTGCTGGGAGTATAGGCCTGTGCCACTGGGCCTGGTGAGTTCTGCTGTATTATTCCAGTGTTTCTTTGTACAAATGCAAGTGCGTGTCCTGCTTTCCCCCGTTCTAGCCTGTGTGTTCAGAGTGAGGACCGTTTCTCTTGTCTCCTAGAAACACCTCCAGCAAACGGTTTCCTGGGCTGCAGAGAGCCACAGGACTCTCCGCTTTCATCCCAATACTGCATGCTGTTCTTGCACTTTCTTGTTGCTTCTAATATTTTTCTATGACACATGTCCCAGTGGAGAGCGATTCTGTGCACAGGGGCTTGCACTTGCACGCGTCCACCTGCAGAGTGAATTCTAGGAAGGGCCAGGTGGGTCAGGGGATCATGCGTTGATGATGCTCTGCTCGTCGTCTGTGACGTAGCAGTTCTCTGTCCTTACACGTCTTTGTCTAGTCTCTGCCTTGAGCTGAACAAGTCGTCTGTAGCCTCCAAGCCCTGAAATGTTTCAGTCTTTCCTTGCATTTTATTTAATTCTGCTTCCTGGGAGCTGCTGTGGTGGTGTTACGGTTTGTTGATTTGCTTTTTTGTCTCTGAATTGTGGTAGCGTTGGTGGGGGCTGTGCACTTAATATTGTAGAATCTTTTTTGCCTTTACACCTGATCCTGCCTTATTTAACATTACATTGCTCCCCGTTCCCACCTGCGCTGTGCCCAGCTCCAAGCTCCCTTCCCAGAATACCCTCTGCACCCGCTTCTCTTGTTGGGATCTTTCCTTTCCACTGAACCTCTCCAAAAGCACCCCCCACACACACACACACACACTTTGTATGATTCTCCATGACATAGACACCGGCCTTTGAATTGTCCCCTAGCGTCGATGACTGTCAGGTGTCTCCGAGATGTGAGCACGGAGGTGAATTCCCCGTGAGGCCAGCCTGCAGGGCTTCCACTGGCAGGATGCTGAGGACGGCTCTTGAGTAGTGAGTGGGGGCTGGAGCTTACAGGTTTTCCACTTGATGGGGACCTCACCACTGTGGAATTCCGGAGGACCCCCTCCTCAGCTGGGCTGCTGGCTCACCGTCGCTTCCTGGCCTTGGTTTCCCAGAATTGCCGTGGGGGAGGGTCCCCAGCAGGAAGTCACACTCTGTCCCATCCCACTGGGCCCCTTCCCTTGGGATGGCTGGAAAACAATTTATAACGCATTTTGAGAAAGTCTGCAGAACAAGGAAATTGATATTAGCAATTTTGTGTCCCTAATAGAACTAATCTGGAGTGTGAAGCCTCCCTAGTTAATGATCAGCATAAAATAAAGGCCTTTTTACTATAACAGTGAGTTATCCATTACTTTTACAGTTGAGCCGAAGTGGAACTATCACCAGGATGGGCGACATTAAGCGTTATGCCTCGTGTCCCTGGTTCTCAGCGCTGGTGATGAGGGCAGCTCAGGGCTGAGGAGTCAGGGTCCCCCTCCTGCCCTCCGTGGGCCACTGGAGTGTGTTCTTTCATGGGGATTTTCTATCTGAGAGCCACGGGTGGGGCTGCAAGGTGGGCAGCCTCACAGCCGGGGTCTCCCTGGACAGCAGCCTTGACCTTGGACATGTGCACTGCTGCTGCCAGGCCTCCATTTATTCCTCTGTAATGGGGGCAGCCCCTTACTGGATGGGTGGGAGTCTCCCACAAACTCAAAGGGGGGCTCAGCCCAGTCTATGGAGGTGTACAAGCCTGGGTCTGTTGGAGGAGCATCTCGGTGCCCTGCTGGGTGGGGACAGCACCTTCCGCCCTCTCACAGGGGACAGGAGGCAGTGTATGCACAACACAGAGGCTCTGCTGTACTGCCATGCCAGGGGATTCAGGAATGATCCGCTGCTGTGGTGGTGAATTTTCCCATTCTCCCCAACTCCGACAGGACAGAGGTGATGCTGGGAGAGACGAGGGTGCCCCCTAATGGCAGAGCCATGGCCTTCGCACATGCATGGACTCAAATGCCTGCTCTTCCCTATAAGTAAATGTCCCCTGGCCTGCTCTTCCCTGTGATAAGTAAATGTCCCCGGCCTCCCGAGCCTCAGGGCCTAGAGGATGGATGCAAGGATGGACACAGAAAGAACAGCTGGGCCCCTGGGCAAGGCTGGCAGAAGAGCATGAGGAAGCTTCCAGGAGCCAAGGCCAGCAGCCTGGGCACCAGGGTGCCCAAACCCAGACAAGGAGAGGCTGTGTTAGGGTACAGTCCTGCCCTGCCAGCCAGCAGAAAGCAGCCCTGGAAGATATTCATGGGGCGGTACTGCAGGTGTGAGATGTGCATCCTGGGTGGGAACATTTTAATGATATTTTTAAAAATATTGAGCTGTTAGAAGATGTCTTATATTTCCCTCAATGCCCCACCTTGACCCTGCGACACACACACACACACACACACACACACAAACACACACACACACACACAAACACACACACACACAAACACAAACACAAACGTGTGACCAGAGCGGAGGCTCCTTGGCCTTGACAAGGGCCATTTCTGTCCAGAGCGGTTGCGAAATCACTGTTCCCAAACCGGCTGCCACCCTAGTGATAGGTACAGTTATTTAGGCTTCTCAGGAAGGCAAAAAAAAAACAAAAACAAAAACAAAAACAAAAACAAAAACAAAACCTCACTTGAGTTTCACAGTTTTATTTTTATCTGTGCAGATGTTATGGCCAGATACGTACGCTCAACATTAAAGGGACATCCTGAGGCCTTGGCAGGTCTATCTCGTCCTCAGCCAGCTGTGCCCTGGGCTTGGGTGGTGCTTTCGGCCAACCCCCCCCCCCCCCCCCCCCCCCCCCCCCCCCCCCCCGCCGCAGCCCCGCTGGGCAGGTGATTGGCACACTGGGAGGCAGTTACTCTGTGGTTGCAGAGCTCTGTTTGATTAACTCAGACACACTGGCTGGGTGAACCTGCACTGGAATTGGTAACTTCACTGCTCAATCTGGTGCACATAGCACACTCCTACCTAATGACTTTGAAGCACCTGTCAGCTGCTCCGTTGCCAGGGAAGCTGGCCGGGGCTTCAGGCTGCTGGGCAGGGGCGTAGGTGTTATCAGAGAGAGCCCAGGACTTGGGTGGCAGTTCAAGGTCAGGAGCCTGTCTTGGAGCTGAGGTCCGGGCTGGCATCTTACTTGCGTCGGGCAGCTGGGCAGGGCCTGCCCTGTGGGCCAGCTCCCTCCTTACCAGGGAGCCAGAGGCTCCAGGGTTCAGAAGAGGTCGTGATGAGAGGAGAGTAGCCGTGGCATCAGGCAGGCAGGCGACCTTGAACTTGGGGAGTGTTTCCCTGCACTGCCCCCTTTTCCTTGAGCCTGAGCACAGAGGGAGAGGCTGGATGTTGGGAGGATGACGGCAAGGCGGTCCGTGGGGTCCTCGGGCTTGAATATGAGTTGATCTTTGACTTGTGTCGAGGCATCGGGTCTCCATCTTTTGACCAGGGAGCCTGCGCCTGCCGGCTGTGCCTTTGCCCGCGGGTGCCACCAGATGGTACCTGGATTTTTTTTCTTTTGTTACTGTTTTGTTTTATTGTTTGGGTACTGGGGATGGAACCCAGGGCCCTCCAAGCCCCCCTTTTTTTTTAAATGTTGAGACAGAATTTTGCTAAATTGCTGTGGTCCCTAGGCTGTGCTTGGGAACTCTTGGCTGCCCTCCAGTGGCCCTTCTGACCTTTCCCCTGCCCTCTGGCCACCTACTTCCCTGTCAGTTAGCTCAGGAGTGCCCAGCTCTCGGGCCTCCTAGGAACTGGGCTGGGCAGCAGGAGATGAGAGCAAAGATTTGTCTGTATTGACGGCTGCTCCCCATCACTCATGTGACCTCCTGAGCTCCACTTTCTGTCAGATCAGCGGCAGCATTCGATTTTCATAGGAACCCAACCCTACTGTGACCCGCACATGTGTGGGATCCAGCAGACGTGCTCCTTAGGAGAACCTAATGCCTGATGACCTGATGTGGAGGGGAAGCAGGGGAAGTACTGCCATCCCCTGCCATCTGTGGAAAAACATTGTCTCCCACAAAACTAGTACTCAGTTCCAGAAAGGTTGGGGACTGCTGCCTCAGCATCACAGGCCAGTAGGGGACATGGCCAGTGGGAAATGAGGCCCTGCCAGGCTGCCCTTGAGGGGAAGGTAGAAACAGGGATGTCACCTGTGGGAATCCTTCCCTCCCTGACTCCCAGGGGCTTCTTGGGCCACCGCTGACATTTGACATTTTGTGACAGTCACTTGTGTCAGACACTAGGCTAAGCACCTGCCACAGCACCAAGACCTGCCCCCCCCCGCCCCGCCCTGCCATACTGCAGGTGAAGGGAGCTCCACCAGAGGAACCGGATTAAGAGGGTCACTGCCCAAGGTCACATGGTAGTGCAGGACGAAGCTTAGCGTTTTGCCCAGGACAAGCAGCTAGGACACCTCACATATCTTTTGAACACGAAGTAACTTTCCCCCAGAGGGGAATGCCAAGCTCCCCACCCCAGGTTTCTCTTGAAGATACCTCACTGGGGTGACCCCAGGTTCTGTTGTCTCGGACAAATCACTGAATCGCATCTTGGGCTCCTGGCACCTGCCCCGTCACCTGAGGGCTGAGGCCTGGATCTGGCCGCGAGCAGCAGGCCAGGTGAGCTGCTGAACAGGGAGGAGGTGGCTGCTCCCAATCTGTCACCTCTCAGCTGTGGCCTCAGGACAAGGAGCTTTGAAGGGGATAGTGACCAGAGGCGTGGCGGCTTACACAAAGAGCAGAGGATGTGGCTGGAGCCTTTACCTTGTGGCTCTTTCCCCTTTGAAGGAGAGTGTGAGGACATGATGAAAAATACAGCCTAGCAAACGCTGCTGCTGGGCCGCCTAACAGAAAGGCAGCTGTGTTCGCCTCGGTCACAGAGCTGGCTCCGTGCAGCTGCTGGCTCTTTCTCAAAGCCGAAACGGCCATGAGAGGTCATCACTTTGAGTGGATTCAGGACGTGGAGGCAGCCACGGCAGTGGAGCTGACGACTCCATGAGAGAGACTTCCCGAACGGCTTCAGAAAGGGGCCAGAGCAGTGGGATGAGTGGTTTGAAGTGGCGGGGAGGATTCTGAGGGGGATTTGTGGCAATTCGTCTTTTACTTTAATACATTTTTAAAAAATTTAAACATCCATCATGAATTTCAGTCACCTCTTGTATGTTACAAGTAATTTGATTTTTCCCAAAAGTTATCACTTTTGTAAGTATACATGTACAATGCACAGTGGTTATGTTATACTCGAGGCAGAGGTGCACGTATGTACCGCGCCTTCACCACCATCCCTTTTCCTCCCCCTCCTCTGCCCTCCCACCCCCTTCCCCGATTCCTCTCTCTTTCCACAAATACATCTCTCTGCTTCCTACCATCAAGTAATTTTGAACTAAGCTGGGAGAGTGGGATTTCGGTACGGCCACACGGGGCAGAGACATGCTGGGGCAGCTCCCTCTGGAACTGCCAGCCTGGGAAGCAGACAGCAGGGGCAGGAATTGCGCAGATGCAGGCACGGTCCTAGGGAAACCCTTGAGGGGCGAGGGGCCAGGGCCTGCAGCTGCTGAGTGAGAGTCACAGCCACCACAGTCACTCAGGTCCAACATTTGGATGGCCAGGGCCACGGAGGCTTGTGCTGGGACCCTGGGTGGGACCGAGAGTAACCCTTGCAGCCTGTCATGTGGTATTGCATGGGAACAGGCCAGCCCGTGACCTCTGACTCAGCATCTGCAAGAGTTGATAACTGAAAAATGATAGCTGTTTGCTAAAAGACAGACAGACAGACTGATGAGCAACAACCCCCGCAAGGACAAGAGGCTCCGGGAAATATTTGCAACCACTGTCTGTGTCCTGCAGACCTTGCTTGTGATCTGAGCGTCCTTGAGCTGGCCTACTCCCACATGTCAGCAGCTAGGAGCATCACTCGGGTGGCACCTTCCTAGTGGCCACACCATGCGGATACTGCGTGGAATCGTGGGCCTCGCAGACTCAGGGACATACTGCTGAGAGGTACTTATTGGTTGTGTGGCCTACTAGAGTACAAGAGAATGTCTCTGGTGCCCTCGGAGAGTTCTGGATCCCTAAAGCACACTGAGGATGGGTGTGCGCACACTCACATGTGTGTATGTGTGTGTATACATGTGTGCACTTGTGGGTACAGCCTTGGTTGTTTCTGATCCCAAGAAATGTCTGTTCTCACCATTTGGCAGGGACGGTGGCTATGTCGTTGTGTTCCTGGGACAGGAGCCAGTGGCTGCCAGCTCGGAGCCCCGCTGCACAATCCTGACCCTGGGTACGATCCCTCATCATCTGGAGGGAGCTGTGCAGACAGCAATTTTGGTCCCTCCAGAGCCACTCTGGTCCTCTTTGCCCTGGCAACCCAGGCACAGTGTCTCCTTTGCTGCCGTGGCTGGATGGGGTCCCAGATGGTTAGAGGGGCGTTCCCACCACAGTCTCTCTCTCTCTCTGAGTAGGCTGCTGCAGTTCCGCCCTCAGGGCCCTTCCATCCCTCTGGGGCCCCAGCTTCCTGCTTCTCCACAGTGTCAGCATGGATGCACCCTCTCACCTTGTCCATTTGTATTGTGGTGACTGTCGGCCCAGGTGCGCACAAGCCACCAGGTGCTCCGTGCTCCCTGCAACAGTGACCCCAGGCTCTGCCACCATTGAGCCCACCATGGCTGCTCACCTGCAGCCTCTGCAGGGCCTCGCACTTGCTGTTGTGTTTGCCTGGAATACCCAGGTGGGCTTCTCCCTCAGTCTCTACTTGCTCCCCTCTCTCTCGTTCCCAGGGTCTGCGTGGACCCTTCAACCCAGTTGAGGGCTTTTACTGGCCAGCTGTCCAGGACTCTGCCCCCTGACCTTCTGTTCTCTCCATTGCATCTGCGGCCATCTGGAGTGCTCAGTGCTTGTTCACACACTGTCTCTCCGTGTGCATGGAGCTTCGTGGAGCTGTGTGTGCGTGCTGTGTCTCCCCCATGCCCACACTGTAACTGGCCCATGGTAGTATGCAGGAGATGTCGTCTAAGGAAGGAGTAAGGGCTGGGCAGGCTCCCCCTCTCCCTCACGAGACCAGCAGGCACCCTGAGCCTTTGCTTGGCCCCTAGTTTCTGTTCCATGCCCAGCCTCCGGCAAATCCATACACTCAACCTCAGACTGAATATCAGCAGAGCTGGTGTGTTCTTTGCACCTCTGAGCTGGTGGAGCAGCTGGTAGGGAAGCTGTCTGGACTGATCACTTGCAAACCTGCCAGGGCAGCAGGGCCCAACCCGAGAAGGGCGCTCAGCCAGGTGGGCAAGGGTCTTGCCCAGATTCCCAGAGGCGCATCCTAGGCTTGGTTCTGCATGTCATCTCGAATTTGAGCTGCTGAGTCTGGCCTGACCCCGAGTCTGTGGCTGTAGTCTCTGGCCCACGTGGGTGGTGAGAGAACCTCCAGGGGTGCCACTTTCTTGTGGCTAACCCCTCCCCTCGTCAAAGTCTCCTGCTTGCTAAAGTCAAGTCAAAGCCAGGGAGGAAGGAGGAACCTGCCCCAAAGGCATCATGTTTCAGCTCGATAAGGCATGAGGGGCCCTGGCCAAGTTCAATAGCATCTGGATGTGCAGGGAGGAAGCTGCCCCGCCTGATAACCACTGTCCTCTGAAATGTGCGGATCTGTGCATGGCAGGAAGCATCCGCCGTAGAGCGCTGTCTTTTACTGGAGGCTAGGGGAGATGAGAAGGGGGTATCCTGCCTAGGAGGGGAGAGAGGGAACGAGGCGGTGGCTCCAGAGTCACTTCCAGAGAAGCTCAGGAAATGGACCCCACACTGTGGACCTAAGGTCAGGTGTCTCCATCTGGGCCACACAGCCACCACGTGAAGCTCCACTTATATTTACAGCTGCTTCCTGCCACTCACATGGCCGCCAGAGCTCCACCTCCTGTCAGAGCAGCAGCAGCATTTGAGCACGGGACCACAGGAGCACAGGAATACAAAACCCTCCCGTGAACTAAGCAGGCAAGCCATCTAGGTTGTGCACTCCTTACAGGAATCTAATGTCAGGGGCGGGAGGAATGGTACAGTGGTTATAGCACTCGCCTAGCAAGTACAAGGCTTTGAGTTCTGTTCCTCAGCACCGCAGAAAGCTGCTGTCTTAGAGCATCCCTCCCTGCCTCATCCCCAGGAGAACTACACAACATGCATTCAGCTTAGCACGCTGAAGGTGTTTGGAGGGTCTCTAAGGGTCTGCAGACATGAGGTTTTGATCCAGGAGGAGAGTTGCGGGCCTTTGCTGCTGCCCACTGGGACCTCTCTGAGGAGCCCACCTGCTTGGGGTGGAGGCTCCAGGTAGACAAAGGAGGAGATGCTAGGAAGGGTCCAGGGAGGAGGAGCGGCCTCAGAGGAGGGACGGCCAGGAGGAGAGGTGGCCCCGGGGGGCAGGGCGCCCATTGGCCCTTGACACATGGTGTAGGCACTCAGGTAGCATTATACCCAACAAGTATGTCCAATTTGTGGCCTGCCTTTTTCTCTCTCTCTTTTTTTGCCCTTGATTTTAAAAAAGTTATAAAAAAAATTAAAGGAAGTTTTAGTACTTGCATAAGTACATTAACTATATTACATATTTTATAAGTGGCCCAAAACAGTTCCTCTTTATTAAAAAAAAAAAAAAAAAGAACAAGCCATCTTAGTGTTACAGACCTGTAACCTAGCACCCTGGGAGGCTGAGGCAGGAGGATTGTAAGTTCCAGGCTAGCCTGGCCAACTTAACAAATTTATGAGACCCTGTTTCAAAAAAATAAAAATAAAAATTTTTTTAAAGGACTGGAGATATAGGTCACTGTAAAGGCCCTGAGTTCAATCCTCAGGACAAAATAAATAAATTTAATTTAATTTAAAAATAAATGCAGAAAAATGACAGCTTACAGGTTAGACATACCTACCAGAGGGAGAGCCCTGGCCATCCCTCTGCCCTGTACCCATCCTGCTGCAGGGATCTGTGCAGGGGACGTGGATGTAGCCCTCTGAGGAGCGCGGTCCTTTGCAGTGGACTGGGAGGATGCAGCTGCTGAAGGGAGCTGGGGTGCTTAGAGCGAGGTGCTTCTTGCCACCAAGGCACTGGGGAGCCAGGAGCCCAGCCCCACTGCTGTGACCACCCGTACTGGGTGCGAGGGCCTCCTCTGCGGCAGGCAGGGCCTATCCCTTCCCTCCGTGCAGAGGTACAGACAGAAAGTACCCTGTAGGCCTGCCCACTTCCTAGATAAGGGTGCAGGGCCCTCATGAACGCGGGTCTCATTCGCCCCATGAGGGCTGTGGGGTCCCCTCTTCTCTGTGTCCCGCAACCACTGGGACTGTCACATGGCCAAAGCCTGTGTTTTCACTTTCCACCAGCGTTTATTGCTTGAGCATGTGCTTCGGGCGGGCACCAGCCGGTGCTGAGGATGGAGGCGCAGTGAAGGTCAAGCACCGCCTACCTTCACGCACTTGGTGAGCTGTGACCCCAGACAGAGGAGGCTGGGCCTGGGCCTGTGGCATCTGGCGAGTACCAGCGTCCCCCTCCCCACCCCACCCCGCTGGCCCTCCAAGTACTCGTGAACGGGGCTCTTTTCTGCCACCTGGCTGCTTCCAAAGGTAAAGGCACCTGCCTAGAACCTGCTCTTGAGCAGAACACAAGGTGCCTGGACACCGGCCAGACCTGCACAGCCTAAAGCCCAGGCCACCTCAGGGGCGTCTTTTCCCCGCTTTGAATTCCCCCTGTGCGCCCTGCCTGGTAGGGGCCTGGAGCAGGTGGTTCAGCCAGGCGCAGTGGCATTGACTGCTGATATAAGACGTGATCACCCCAAAACCTGCAGACCTGGGGCTTCCAGAGAGAAGCTCGTTATCTGCTAAATAACCACATTGATCCAATTGGTACTATTTGTTAGATAACACGAGGGCCCTCGATGTGATGAGCAGGGCCTGATTTACATGGAGATCATTCAAAAGATTAACTTTAGTGAAAGCTTTGAGGTTTGGCCCATCTGTGAGGAATCAGGCTGGCTCTGGGCTTCAGTGACTGGCTGTTGATGAAGGCTCTGCAGAAAGGCAGGGGTGGGGTAGGGGGGTCAGGGAACTCCATCCCTCCCCCTGTTTGGGGTGGAGAAGTGGGAGTTCTGAATCAGATCGTGTGTGCACGCGCGCTGAGTTTCGACACATTAGCTTACACAGTACTTACAAAAGGCTCTCTTGTGGAGTTGCAAAATCAGAGGTGGAAAGACCAGAGCCTCGTCCCCCTGGGGGGTGGGGAGATTAAATTTGGTCCTTAAATCTAGCCTGCGTTTGGAGTCATTTATCAGGGCCCTGGGAAGGCCTCTCTGCTCAGCAGTGGCATTCAAGCTGTGTTTTCCTTAGTCAACATTCTGAGGTGTCACCTTCCTCTTCAGCTGTCCTAGATGCATCTTCTAGAAGCACAGCAGTGAGGTAGAGGTTTGAAGAGGCCGCGTCCCCATCCTCAAGGACAGGAGAGGGCTCCAGCAGGTGGGGGGAGGGGAAGCAAGATGTGTCTGAGGAGAGAGAGAGAGAGAGAGAGAGAGAGAGAGAGAGAGAGAGAGAGAGAAGCTGTTTATTGCAACCCTGAAAATGAGCTCAGTACTGTTTGATAAAAAATTAATCCTGGGACGATGTCAACCTTTTGGCTGCATCCTAAGTGGCCCACGGATGTCAGAGAAAGCTCCTTATTTGTGCCTCGTGAATTCCTGCACATTTAGTCATTAATCTTGAGAGATTAATGCCCCGCTATTTGGATCCGGGGAACATGCATGTAATATTTATAAGGGATCGCGGGCCGTCCACACGTGGTGTCCCCACAGCAAGGGGTACAGAGGCTCCTCAAGCCCTGGCTGGCTGTCTTTCTTGCCGACTCACCCAAGCTCTCCTGCAGCTCCGCGGAGTCTAAATTGGAATGTGAAGATTTAGTACAGGGCTACACAATAATTTGCTTTAAGCTGTATAAATAGTATTTTATTTGGAAATTCGTTGAGAGTAAGTTCTGAAGGTCGCGCATCCCTACACTGAGTGCGCGTGTATTTAACTTTCCATCTCGGGTCTCTCTTTATAATCCTGAGTGGCTTGGCTTTAGAAGCAGTTTTAGCGATGGGAAATGGAATGTCAATTTGAGGAAGCCTTCCCTTGGGACAGCCCCTCCTGCCCTCTGCACACATGCCCAGCCTAGAGCAGAGAGTTCTAATCCCAGCTGTGGAGCAGTGCAGGTGGCTGCTGGCCATCTGACCCCTAAGACATTGCAACTCGGGTGGGGTCTGCCCAGTGGGATGCTGAGCTCTGGGTTCCAGAGGGCTCTTGAGTCACTTTGGTGTCCATCCTTGCCTTTTGAGGCCACGTTCTTTGAGGTTAGGAAGGGCTAGGAACAGGAGAACAGACCCAAAACAGAGCAAGGAGGTGCCATGACTTTGGGACCACCCCCGACACACACATAGCCTCCCCTCCTGGCTTGCCACGGCCTAGATAGTCCACATCAGGGTCAGTGCCCTTGGAAAATGTGCCATGTGGCGGGGGGGAAGGGTAGGCAGAGGGTTGGTGGCCTTTGTCAGACCATACAAAGCTCTGGGGACATGTTTATTAATTAACTTCACCATTGCTGAATGTAATGCCAAATACTTGCAACTTAGAAGGGGTGAGGTTTATTTGACTCACGGTTTCAGGAGATTCAGTTCATGGTCAGCTGGCTCCACAGCAGGAACATCATGGTGGAATGGCAAGGGGGAGTGAAGGTTAGAAAGCAGGGCAGGGGACAGTGTCAGAGAGGACGGAGTCAGAGACCGGAGAGATCCCCGCAGTTCTGTCTTCACCCAACTGGACACAGGCAAAAGTGTGGTCCACCCATTCCTGGGGCACATCCCAGAGCCAACCACGTTACCATACAACCCTAGGAGCCCCAACCCAGGTGCTGTTCGGAAGAGTAGACCGGAGTAGCCCTGAGCTTCCTGGTGGCTGTCACCAGTCCTTCGGAATGTGGATTCCCGGGGGCAGGAATTTACCAGTCTTGCACCAGTCCAACTCAGAACACTGGACACATCACTCAGCAATGGAGGAGGCGGTCAGTGAGCATTGTTAAAGGAATGGTGTCTTTGGCATAAGGGGCTCAGGAAGAAGGGAGACATGTTGAAGGTGCATCTTGGTGCCTTGGGGACTGCCAAGAGTTACCCACCATGTCACGGACTCTGTGGTTGTCACATCCCTGCTAGCTCAGTTGCCCCGAGTGGCCCCAGATCACACAAAGTCGAGTCTGAGCTCCTCCCTCACATAGATTATAGATCAGGCCTCTCCACTGGGCTCCTTCTGTCCAGCAGTGACCCCACCTCAGCCTCCCATGAAGCCCTGTTCTGCAGCCACCCAAATTCTTGTCTAGCCTCTGTTCTCCCATACCCCTCCATTGTATGGTACTGGAGCAGTCCTTCAACTTTGTTAAAGTGTCCCCTCTTCCCTAAAGGCCACCCTAGCCTACCGCCCCTATGTAGAATCGAAATGAGGACTTTTGCCCCGCTGTCCTGGGTTGCATCCTTTACGTGTTTGATTCGTTTATTGAGTAATTGATTTTTGTGGCTCTAGGGATTGAGCCCAGGGCCTTCCCAGCTTCACGTGCAGCTACATCATCAGCCTACTTTTTAATTTTTATTTTTGACACTGGGTGTCAGTCACTAAGGTGCTGGGCTCAAACTTGAAATCCTCCTGCCTCCGCCTCCTGTTGTTCTGGGATTATAAACCCACAGATGCACACTTGTGTAAGAGCTGGCTGTCTCTGTGTGTCTGATCTTTCACCAGCCCCGGGGTCTGGCACATAGTCAGTGTCAAACGGAACTTCCTACGGCGTGCTGACAGTGAGTGAGGACACACACAGCACAAAGGCCCCCAAGGGAGGAGATTCCTTGCCTCCCTGAGATTTGCCTTAGTGCTTTCTTGCGAGGCTTATCCATCCATGTCAGGGTGTTGCCAGGATCTGGATTTTGGAGCAGAGTGACCTGCTTCCTATTTGAGCTTGACCACCTGCAGGGGTGGACCTTTGAGTCAGTCCAGACCTCTTCTAACATCCTCTTCCATAAACTTAAGAGTTATCGTCTGGTGGCTATGAGCTGAAATACAGTGAGTTCTATGAGACTCAGCACACGGGACAGCACATAAGTGCTCATGACACGGGGACCGTTAGCACGTTGGTGATGGCTGGGTGGAGGCAAAGGGTGAGAGGCCAAAGAGGAAGGTGTGGGTGGTGATGGGACTGGGCAAAGCGGATGGGGCGATGCTGGTGGATGGGGTGAAGGGGTGGTTGTGACATGGATGATGGCGGGGTGCTGGTGACGATGGCCGTCGTGTTAGGAGATTCAGGAGAGGGTGACGGTGATGGGGATGACCGGGGCTGCTGGCACGGACGATGGTAGTGGTGATGACGACAGCGATAATGACACTATGGGGACGCAGGTGACACTGGCGAGGGAGGGGCTGGCAGAGATGCTGAGGATGGCGATAGGGACGTGTTTCTGCCAGTTTAAGGCCCAGTGAGGCTGTGTGCCTCAAGGTCTTTGAAGTCTCTCTGATATGTGACCAGTACCGGGCTTTACTGAGGTACAGAGTCCCTGACTCCTGCTACCTCCTTCCCGTCCTGTGTATCCTGTAGGACAGCCTGCTCCCAGCACCGCTGTTCCTGCCCTGTAGGCCAGTGGAGTCACCCTGGAAAACCCCTGCGAAGTCCCTGCACTTCCAGGCTCATCCACTTCTTCCTATTAGAGCTTCTCACATCCTTTTGACATATTTTTATTGTCAGGTTGGAAGAAAATATTCTACTCGTTTGCAACATTCTCATTATATTCCCTTTATAACAATTTCTAAAAGAGAATAAATATAAAATATTTCTCTGTATTGTGGCAATATTTCAGCCTGACTTTAATATGCTGCATAGTTTTCTAACTCACAATTCTTCTAACCTTGTGATGACAGTTAAGAAATCTTCAGGCCTGGGAAAACGTGCGGATCGATGAGTTAGTGGAGACGCAGGGCACTTTATGGGCATTTGGGAGAGCGGCTTTCTACCAACTCAGAGGTGTCTTCCTGGGCCTGGGAGAGGAAAACATTCCAAGAGCCGGAAGTCCCCTCGCCAGGGCCGTTTCTGAGCACTCTGGGGCGTTTCCTTTGGGACCCACGTGCAGCCGAGTCCCTGGGGCCTATTCAAGAGGCTCCCTTAGAAAGGCAGAAGCAAGAGCTCTTTACCACAACACCCGAGCCAGCTCCCAGGTGGCCCTCACAGCTGACCCTACCCCAGAGGACCCAGTCATCGGGACATCCAGTCTTCTAGCTTACACCCTGGAGTAGTTCACACTGTGCATTCAGTCCCAGGCACATGGTGGGCCAGATCCCTGCCTGCTGGGACAGCCACAAGCAGTGTCCTGGGCTCCATGCCGAAGTTCCTGTTGGCAGGTAGAGAAGGTGGACACTTCCAGCCACTCTCCCTGGATGGATGGCCATGTGTGTGTTGGGGGGACCGGCCGCTGAGCCTGCTGTGGCTGATATGTTCTCCTGCCATGGCACCTGTATTAGTCATGGTCCCTTTGCACATGTAGTCCATGTACTCTTTACCCTCCAAACTCCCAAGATCCAGAGAAGGTGACGTGTGCTGGTCGCCCACCTCTTCCAGTCTCGGGAAAGGAAGGTGAATGGTGCCAGCACACACGGCCACCCAGGGGATTTGCTGATGATGGTGCCAGGGGGGGCAGCAGAGCTGTAACCCAGACAGAAGAAAGCCTGGTCTTCAAGGAGCTGCAGTGAGTTCTAGGGAACCAGGACCAGACCTGGGAGAGAACTCAACGGCTCCTCCTAGGCACACTAGAAACAGGGCACAAGAGTGCACAGCGGAGCTGGGGAGAGTGGGATGATGGAAACTGCTGGTACCACCTACGCAGGCGCCAGGAATGGCTGCAGGCTCTCTCTTTTAACGCACCGCCAGCCTGCGAGCTTGGCGCAATATTCCTATTCCATAGAAGGGAAACAGGCCTGGAGATGGAAAGTGATCTCCCCAGGGTGACACAGCCGGGACATGTGGACGTCAGGGTTTGAATCCAGGTCTGACTACAGTTTGCATCTCCGGGGATTCCGTCTGTGGGTATTTCTGGGGCATTAGAGAGGACCAGCAGGGATGGGGGAGTATATCCTAGGAGGGTGGGGACGTCGGCACAGAGCCTGTTCTCCATGTTAACTTGGAGGGGCTACAGGGCTGTGGGAAGCCAGGGCCTCTCTGGATGGGAAGCCTCCTGTAGGGCCCATGATAGGGTCAGGAAGGCAAAGCAGGAAAAGCTTTGTCTGTGTCTAGCCCATGGCAGCCCCTGAGCATGGCCCTGGGAGAGGCAGCTAGCTCCCTCCCCTAGAGCGGCCTCCTTTCTGCTGTCGGGGTTCCACCCTAGGCAGAGCCTGCTGTCCTTCTCACATCCTGCCTCGCCTGTTACCTGTTCCGGATGTTTCTGTCTTTCAGCTCCCCAGGAAGAGAATTATTTATGGCCTTGTTTATTTCATGTGTGCTGGAAGTGCCCAGGCTGAGCCCCACCGGGAAGACAGTAGCACCAGCCCAGCCCACACCTGCTGGGCTCCCTATGCCAGCTCTGCACCTGGCCAGCTCCACAGGGGTCTCCAGACCCTGCACACCCACTCCCCAGGGAATCAGCTCCCTGAACCTCCCTCTGACCACTGTGCGGTCCAGTCCTACTCCTGACAGACACTTGTCCCTACTGCCAGGCCCTGCAGACTCTAAGCTACCCGCCTGCTGCCCTAAGGTCCCTGAGGCAGGAACTTGACAGGAAACGGGCCAGCTCAAGGTTTGCAGTTGTCCCCACAGGCTGGGGTGGGAGTCAGAAAAAGAGCCTGGGTCAGGCCTTCTGGGACAGGCCTGAAATCATGACTTGAAACCTCTGGGAGGCTGAAACAGGATGGTTGTAAATTTGAGCCTGCCCTGGTCAGGTTAGCAACTCAGTAAGAGCTTATCTCAGAATTGAAAATAAAAATGGGCTGAGAATGTAGCGCAGGTGAAAACCCTGATTTTTCAATACAATAAAAAAAAGAAGAGTGAGAGAGGGAGACAGAAGGAGGGTGGGAAGAAGGCCTGTCCTAGCTTCTTCTGCCACCCAGGCACCTCCTAAACAGCACCCCCTTGGACCCCCAGCAGGCCAGGGGCCATGTGCCACTCTCTCCCCCTTTCTGTAGTAGCCCCTCAGCTGTGACTTGTAAGCTGGTGCTTCTGAAGCCATCTGCCCTATATGGTTGTCCGCCCCTCCCTGGGGGGGGGACCCTCCGGGGATTCCAGGGCCACCCAGCAGCTTTCCACTGCAGGGTGCCCCGGGTGCCACTGTTTCACGGAAAGACCAAGCCTGTCAGAACCGGCAGCAGGGAGGCACCCTGGTGGCTCCCGGATGGAAGAATGAAGATGGGCAACCATGGGCGTGCGCCGGCTGGCTGACTCCCCAAGAACTGTGCTGCGTGCAAAGACGTCAGTCCCGTAGGACCCCATCCTGTAGGATTCCATGTAGATAAATTGTTGAAAGGACACAATTATAGAAATGCAGAACAGATTTGTGGCTGCCAGGTGGGAGGAAGGAAGCAGAGGTATCTCACAGGGGGCAGTAAGGACCCTTGTTGTGAATTTGTTCTGGACCTCAACTACCCCAAAGTCAGCACAGACGTGCAGAGAGGGGGCTCCCTGGTCCCCAGGCAGTGGGCAGCAGGCAGCCCTCAGTCCCATCAGCCCAGCCCACACAACAGAAGGAGGGCACGCTAGTTGCTGTCCCGTCTCTAGAACAATACACTTGATATCCACAATAGGAAGGAGGACAGGTTAATTTGGCTCATGATTTCCGTCCCTGCATGGTTAGCTGGTTCCAGCACAGTGGAGGGGGCTGGCAGAGAACAGCTGCCCACTCCGTGGCAGCCGGAAGCAAGGAGAGAAGAGAGGAGCCAAGACAGGAATACCCCCAGCGGACCCATCACCTCCACCCACATAGGCCTCATCTCTGGATGTGAGACTTCTGGGGGGACATTCTAGATCTGAACCATATCTGAGGGCCAAGGGCAGGGGAGCAGCATCTGTGAGCTCGCCTGGCCTCCCCTTTCCTCTTTGTGCCCTGCACCCCGTGTCTCTTCTCCCCAGTACCTTTCCTCCGTGGGGGTACCCTTCCCCAGGGCCCTGCTCCCTAGCACTCTCTCCTGTCCCAGGAGGAAGCCACCTCCACAGTTCTGTTTGCTTCCAGGATCAGCTGCCACTGGTGACTAGGACTTTGACACTAAACAGGGGATTATAGGAGGCAGGACTCGTGGGGAGCAGGGTCAGCCAGGACAGCCCCCCACGCCACACTGCGTAGACGTCTGGGCCGCCAGCATGTGTGTGCATGCGTTGCTCTCGCACCAGGGCCCCGGGCAGCACACAGGTGGACGGAGTGCCCGTGTGTTCCTTCAGACGTCCATTTGCTCACGCGTGTCCCCAGCCCCGCAGCGCTCTCGCACCTGCCCCGGGCGGCGGGTCTAGAACGAATCTGTTGTCAGCTCGTGGCTCCGTCTTCGATTTGTGCTGTTATTATGCAATACAGAGACAAATTTATAACATCAGAAATGTATTTCTCACAGTTCCAGAGGCCAGAAGTCCAAGGTCAAGGTGCTGCTACCCCACTGGGGACGTCTGTGTGCTGTGGGGTCCTAGTAACCGGCTCGTACTGAGGGGTTCACAGCCTCGAGGGGAGACTGGGCATAGACCTCCCTCATTCTCTCTCAGGTCTGGGCTCCAGCCGGGATCCTGTAATCCTAAAGCCTAGAAGTCCAAAGCTCCAGAATTCCAAGCTGGGACTCCGGAGCCTCTCTCATGGAACCCATGCACTGGCTCCTAATAGTCTTGTTTGAAAACAGAACTTTGAGTATTCTGAGAGTCAGGTTACCCTCTCCCCTCTCTGAGCGCAGCAGCCAGTAGTGGACTCCCCTCTGCATACTGGCCACGTTGCTCCAAGGGTTCAGTCTGTCCGTCGGCAGCAGAGGTTTTCTAAAGAGTCTTCCTTGGGACCCCGCTCAAAGTTCGCACCTCCTCCGTATGCGTGCACCCAGAGAGCCCTGGGAGGCACTGTGCTTCCAGCGTTTGACCCAAGCAGGCAGGCTGTGCTGGACACAGGGAAGAGTCTTCATCAGCCACTAGGGGCATCTTGGGAACAGAGGAGGAACAGGAGACTCCAGCACCTGCAGCCCAGTAGGCAAAAGGAGAGGGAGGCTGGACACTCTTAGGCCCTCACTTATCACCAGCATGGTGGCAGCTCAGGCCACAGCCTGCCAGGGATACTAGAGAAATGCTTCTCCCCTTGTCCCTAGGCCCAGGGCTGCCTTGGAACCCTCCAAGCCACCCGAGAGGCCCAGGCAAAGATACCGGCGGGAGAGACGAGGTCTGGCTAAGTAGCTGTGTGTCTCTTTCCTTGGGTCTAGGCTGGAACCCTGGTGTCAAGGCCTGTGTTGTCAGGTGTTTACCCTCCCAGGAGGACTCACCTGCTCACCTGGAGGAATTCTCCCAAGATTCCTGCAGCACTTTTTTTTTTTTTTTTTTTTTTTAATATATTGGGTATGGAGCTTAGGTCTTTCACACTGAACTACATCCTCAGCGCATTTTCTATTTTGGGTCTTGCTAAGAAACTAAGTTGCCCAGTCTGGCCTCAAACTCAATTCTCCTGCCTCAGCCTCCCAGAGTACTGAGATTGCCGGCCTGTGCCACCAGGCCCCGCTTCCTGCAGCATCTTTGAGAACTTCTGAAGCTCTGTCTTGTGGACTCACTGGCAGGTTGGGCTGCAGAATCCCATCAGGCAGACAGGCTAGTAGCCTTGGGGCATTCCTTTGCCTACAGCTGGCAGTCCCCTGGGAGGTGGGAGGATCTCAGAGCTGTGCTAGGCTCCCTCCTGGCCTGGCCTGACCTTTTACCCAAGTTTTCTGCCTCCGCAGTACACACGTATACTACTGTTCTTTGTTTTTCCCACATGTGCATATGCATGTGCGTGTGTGTGAGTGTGTTACTGGGAATAGAGCCCAGGGACTTCATACTGATCTACATCACCATCTTATTTTCAATTTTTGTTTGTTTGTTTGTTTTATGTCAAGTTCTCACTAAGTTGCTAAGTTGTCCAGGCTGGGCTTGAACTTGTAATCCTCCAGTCTCAACCTCCAGTGTGCTGGGATGACATTCCTGTGCGCTAGACCCAGCTTTCACATAGTTTCTTATTAACTCCCTGTACCCTCATCTCAGGCCCTGGGACCACAGCGGGGCAGACGAGGAGACAGGAGGGGAGGTGGTGGGTCCTCAGGGTCCTCCTCTTGGGGTGTGCAGTATAGGGAGGTGACAGCGGCTGGCCATGAGCTGGTCAGGCACAGGGATGCAGGTTCCGGACTGGTATGCAAAGCCTGCTGACGTTGAGGGAGCGACTGGACACAGCTGCCCTGTAGAGGGTTCGCCCATGTCTTAGCTTCTGGCACTAGTGGCAGGCTCAGCCAGGTGGGCCAAACACAGAAGGGGACCTAGGGGTTTCCTGTGGGCAACCATAAAGACTGCATGGGCAGAAGGAAGCCCAGTAGACCTCAGTCTTTGCCAACCAGCGGACATCTGAGGCCAGCCATTAGCTGCCAGCCCTGCTAGCCTGGCCTACTATAGCCCTGGGCAACTCTGTGGCCTATAGCCTCGGGGTGGTAGCCCACCAAGGGGAGGGGATGAGGCTCACATGTGGTCCTGCTGTGACCAAGAGCCCTGAGTGGATAGGAGCTGAAATCACTGAGAGAGAACCTGTCTCGTGGCTCTGGCCCAAGCCCAGCTACTTCTGGGGCTGGGAAGGACAGCATGATCCCTGTCCCTCCTGGCTTCAGACGGCTGGTGTGAGGTTCACTTCCTTGGCTTGGAGGCCGGGTCTCGCTGAGTCGCTAAGTTGCTCAGGCTGGGCTTGAACTCGAAATCCTCCTGCCTCAGCCTCCTAGAGTGATGAGATTCCAGGGCTCTGCTAGAATCTCAGGAATATCCTACTTCCAAATGAAGTCGCACTTCCTTCTGGGGGTCAGGACTTCACCCTGTGGCAGAGTCTGGTCTCGGCGGTTAGCTGGTTCTGATGTATACCAAAAATGATCCCAACGACACAGAAAACTGTTCTGGCTGGAAAAGGCAGTGAGCCCAAGGCTGCTGACACCATCAATTTCTAGCCTGTGTGTTGCTTACTAAACAAATGGTGAGTCCAGGGACACAATTATAACATCAAAATGTGTCAAATCCAAAATTTGATGAATTTTTTAAGCAGTTTAGTATCAAGGTGCGATCGTATGGAGTTTGGAGATAACCGAGACCCCTGACTTCTGGACAAAGAAGCAGACCCTTCCTTCCTCCCCCACCCCCATCTCTGAGGCCTGAGGAGAAGGTGACAGACCAGGGCTGTATAGAGCCTCAACTGGGGCTCTGCACCCCCCAGGACCTCTGAGCGATGTGTTTGGGGCCCAGCTCCATCTAGCCACTCACTGGTTCACACAGTAGCTGGCGTCTTCTAGCCCAGTGGGTGTCATCCTAGCACTGGGCCCAGCGGGCAGGTACCTCAGGTACCTGGGCTTTGCTTTCTGGTGGGAAGTCAACAAAAACCAGGTCAGCAAATATAAAAAAAGATGAGAGATGACAGCTGGGACGTGACACGAGAGGGTATGAGTGAGGGCTCTGTTGGGAGGATGTGCTTGACCTGCAGTCCACGTGAAGAGGGGACCACAGACCACAGACAGAAGGGACGGGCCAGGGGAGGAAGGGATGCCAAGAAGAAGCGGAAGCCCAGGGCCCTGAGGGGACACAGGGGTCCTCAGGGTCATTACCCCAGCAGCAGAAGCAGAGGCCCTCAGTCGGGTGAGGGCAGCTGAGGGTGCCCGCAGGGTCCCACAGCAAATCCATAGGGTGTAGGCCTGGGGAGGGATGTGGCTCAGTGGACGGCCAGATGGAACGGTCTTTGGGGTCCTTTGAGTCCTCCTGGAATGACATCAAGGCTGTGCATCAGCAGGCTGGCCAGAAACAAGGGAAAAATATCACTTAAACTTTGCTTCTGTCTCTGGAACAACCTTGCTGTAGAGGAGTCTGGGCCCCAGAGACAGTTCCCATGCCCATGGTGACAACTGAGGCCTGGAGAGGCCAGCCAGAGCCCCATTGTCCCCACCTGCCGTCTGTGTCTGGGAGGGGAAGGAAGGGACAGGCTTCAGGGAGCTGGCCGTATCCCTGCCCTATCACCTCCTGTGCTCAGTCACTCTACCCAGCCTCCATGGACACAAATGAGGAAAGCCAGCTGGAGTTGACACACCTGGAATCAGCTTCTAGAACTCAGAACGGCCCCCAGGTCCAGGGGGCACAGGACAAAATGGTGTTGGAGCCCAAAGTCCTGGCTAGAGACTGATGTTAAGAAAAGTACTGCCAGCCCAGCTCCCTGCCTCAACTTCCCCACGTAACCTGGGGCCCTACAGTGCCCTTTGAGGATGAGCCTCCCATGTGGTCCCAGGGCTGTTAGCCTGAGGTCTGAGAAGGGATGTCACCCATGAGGAAGACGGTCCCGGCTGCAGGCAGTGGCCAGCCGGAGCTGCAGACTCAGGGCTGGCATCCCAAGCTGATTCCTTCAGGCTCCAGCTCTGCTGCGGGAGGTGGTAGCCCGGGCCTGGCCAGCCCTTCCCAGCAAGACCCATGTCCCAGGCAGCCGCAGGTGTTTCCTGCCTCTCAGGTACAGCGACCTTGACCCTCCAGTGGGAGCAGGAAAGTAAAGGGACAGAAAGAGACAGGTCTCCTGGGGGCCAATTGGGCTTCTGAAACTTTCCGGCACAGAGCGTGACCCTGTGTGCTGCCTTTATGCCTTGATTTCCCTACTTGTAAAATGAGAAGGCCCCCAGCGAGCACCAAGGTTCTGCAAGGAATCACCTCTAACTCCCATGGGACTTTGGGGCGTGTCACAGGCCTGCCTCCTGGGAAGGGAGGAGGCAGCACAGGGTGCATCCCCCCGGGGCTCACATGCACATCAGCCCTTTACACGGGGGAGCACCATGTCACCTCTCACACCAGGGAATCCTGGACTTTCTGCCCACATAGGCAGCAGAGGCCAGCAAGCCAGACCTGGCCTCCCCCGACCCTCACTGGAGCCAGGCAGGGCGGGCAGTAAGGGCCCCCAGGCAGGGCTGCAGGAAGGAGGCCCGGGAGGAGCCGGATGTTGCCAGGGAGGCCCAGAGCACAGGGGAATCCACATCTTCAGGGTGTGATGGATTGTGCCATTCAGAGCAGATATATTTTTTAATAATCTGTTTCCAAAATTAGCCTTTCTCTGCACAGCAGCTGTCACAAACAGCATGAGGCGTGCTCTTTTTTACCTGTCAGAAGTAGAAAGCTGTTTGCCTTTAAGAGAGCACCCGAGGAAGGCATAGTCCCCAGCCCAGCACCCTGGAGCTGGGGTCTGCGTGGTCCTTGGGCTTGGGAGCCGGATAGGAGGCAAGGTCAGCCTCACAGGGGCCCCCTTGCTCCTGCTCACCGCAGCTTGGGCAACAAGTGGCATGCTCTCTCTGTTCCTTGGTCCCCTCCGCTGTAAGATGATCATGGTTAGGGTTTCATTGTGCATCTATTTGGGAATCAAAATAAAAAATAAATATCCGGGCATGGTGACACATGTCGGTCATCCCAGCATTCTGGGAAGCTGAGGTGGGAAGATAAGCAAGTTCAAGTCCAGCCTGGGCAAGTTAGCAACTTAATGAGGCCCTGTCTCGAAATGTAAGGAATAAAAAGAGGGCTAGGGATATAGCTTAGTGGGAAGGCCCTGGGGTCAGCCCCCAGTACCGGAAAGAAAAAGAAAAGAGAGGGAGTGAAGGAGGAAGAAGAGGGAGAGAGACGCGCAGGCCTAGAACTTGCAGTCCAGGTGGCTTTGCCTTCTGTCCCGATTCTGTGTGGTTGTGCTGGTCCCTCGGGAGTGAGGTTGGAGACCCTCACTTCTAGCCCCTGCGTCCTCTGGCTGAATATCTCGTCGTCCCCGCCTCCGACCAGCCCCTCCCCAGCTGCCTCTGTCTTCTGTGAGCTCTGGAGTAGCTCTTCCTGCCGTGACTCTGGTGGCTGAGTTTTTTATTTCTGTTGTTTATAACTCAAAACAGAGGCTCTTCCTGCACCCCCAAAACAAGAACGGTGGTGTAACGTTGAATGCGCCCCCACCCTGGCACTCTGCATGTCCTCCAGGGAGCACAGTCCCCCCGAGACCTGACAACACTCATATCCTATGGGCTTGAGGTGTGAGCACTGCCGTCCCATAAGTGCCTGCTGTGGGCCCGTGGCAGTCTTGGCCCTTACTGGGACCTCTCACTGGCTGGAAAGGCCTGGGGGAGGAGATTGGGAGCCACTGGGAGGACCCTGTGGTGTCTGCAAGTGTCAAGAGGCTGTGGCCCACCAGCCAGGGGAGCGTGGGGAAAGGAAGGACAGAATGGAGTCACCAAAGATGCAGAATTTGGATTGGTTGAGAGGAAGTGACCTCAGGCAGGTGGAGTTGACACCTAGGCCAGGGCTTGTGGCCAGAGGGGCAGCTGGTGGGAAACTTAGAAACTTAGCAAGATTCTGTCTCAAAATCAAAGCTAAAACCCCCCGAGCTCCTGCTCTCTCTGGTCTTGTTCCTTCATTGGTCAGGAGAGGAGCAGATCTTTCCCCGTGTGTCCCGACCATGCCCACTTCTCCTGCTCTTATTCCACGGTGGCTCTGCCGGTGTGGTCCCCCTAGTCCCCCAAGTCCAGCTAAAGGCCAGGCCAGGCCTTGAGCAGAATCTGCCCGGGGGAAGCTTGATTCTGAGCACCTCAGCAGGCTGCTCCCTGACTGAGTCACCTCCAGTCCCTCTGAGAAGCCCCCACCTTGGGCTTCCGGGGACCCCCAGGACTTCCCCAGTGTGTCCTCCTCCTGGCATTTCCATGGAGAGGTGCTGACGGTCTCCTGGTCTCCTCTCTCCTCCTGAGCTTTTCTCTCCCATCCGTCTACATCAAAGCGAGATCCCTTCTGCTTGCCTCTCAACAAGGCCGTGGTGATTAAGCACTTGAATTGATTAATCAAATTTCCTGTGATGAGAACTACTGTCATTCATTAATCTGAGCAGGATTATAAATAAGAGATGGCAGATACAGGAGGCAAACGTGTTGACAGATCGGCGTGCCAGCTGGAATCCCAAGTAGGTGCCCGCTTCCTGAGGGCTTTAGCGGTAGGCAGCCAGGGACAGCACTTCCCTAAAGATGAAATTAGACTGAGATTAAAGTATCCCCATTTTAATAAGGAAATGTGCACACAAGAGCAGTAGCCCATGGAGGGGACGAAAAGGATTGCTGCATGCCAGTGGCCGGGCCATGTACACACAGGTGGCACCTGGGAGGCGCTTCCAGAGGGGGCAGGTCTGTCTGCATGCAGAGGCTGAAGCAATTTGCCCTCAAAATCAGACCTCAGTTAAGAAGATGGGTTTTAGGTTAACTCAGGCTTATTCAAGTTCTGCCGTCCCCTGTTCCCGCACAGCAACTTGGGTAAAAGATTCTTATCTTCTCAGAGTCTCCTTTCTCAGGCTGGCAATATCTGGGCGTGAATGGTGTCAGTGGTACCTGCTTTGTGGGGCTAGGCTCAGATTAAGTGGAGCAATGTCTGTCAGGCTCTTTTTAGGCATTCTATAGATATTAATTGAGCACCTGCTGTATGCCATTACTGAGGTGGTATTTAGAAATTTGCAGGAAAAATGATATGTGTGGTCCCTAGCTCCCTAGGGCTGGAGGAGAAGACAAGTATTTAGACTAAAGGACTATAGCCCAGTATTACACGTAATTCCCGCACTCTGGGAGGCTGAGGCAAGAGGATCGTAAGTTGGAGTCCAGCCTGAGCAACTTAGCCATTGAGAACCCTGTCTCAAAATAAAGAATAAAACGGGCTAGAGATGTAGCTCAAGGCAAAGGCCCTGAGTTCAGTCTCTAGTACTTAGCGAGAGAAAAAAAAAGATACGACTGGGGCTGGAGGAATGGCTCAGCAGTTAAGTGCTTGCTAGGTGAGTGCTAAGTCAAGTGCTGAGTACCCAAGTTCAATTCCCCAGCACCACATAAGCCAGGCGTGGTGGCGCACGCCTGTAATCCCAGCACCCGGGAGGCTGAGGCAGGAGGATTGCCATGAGTCCAAGGCCAGCCTAGACTCTGTAATGAGTTCAAGACCAGCCCGGGCTATAGAGCGAGACCCTGGCTGAAAAACAAAAGATTTTAAGTGCCATCATTCCAGGCTTCCCACACACTGTATTCTGTTGACAGACTCTCTTTCTGTCCCTAGTCTTCATCCTTTCTTCCACCCTGGGACACTCTGCCTGGCTCCTTGGCCTCAGCGGTGCTTTGTGTGATGAGTAGGTTCATGTCTCATTGTCCCCCTCTGTGGTGTGCGGGCCCCTCAAAGCCGGGATCAGATTGGCTTTGGTCCCCACTGCATACTCGCTGCAGCCTAGGGCCTGGCACAAAGCAAACCTCACATGTGCTGAGGAGTTAGTGGCTTCCGAGTTGAGGTGACCCAAAAGCACACTGAGATGCTGACGGCCTTGCCATAGAGATGAGGTAGGGCAGAGAGACCCCCAGCCCTGGGCATCTGTGCCAGCACTTCCTGCAGGTTGGTACCTGGGCCTCATCTACACAGGAGCAGGAACTGCTCCTGTGGTCTTGCTGGGGCACTGGGAACCAAGTACAGCATCATGGAGCAAGACAGGGGGCAGGCAGAGGAAGAGAAGGATATGGGGTACCAGAGTTAATGTTGGGGTGGGGGAAGCTCCTCGGGGAGGTGGAAAGCCGGGAGTTGGGCCTTTGTGGGTGGGCTGATGCTTGTCTATGCAGAGTCGGGGAAGGCAGCAAGTAGTTTCCCTGTGGGGCTCCTCAGGTCTCTGCATCCTCTTTTCCCTGTTTCTACTTCCGGGCCTCCTGTGCAGTCTAACACAGCCTCTGTGGCGGGGGGTGGGTGGCTGGGAGGGGTAGAAGGCCAGGAGGAGGCCCAGCCTCCCCCCACAGCTCTGCCTGGTGGGCACAGAGAGCAGGCGTGTGGTGCTCTGGTCTCTCTGGGCTCAGGCACAGTGACCCTTCAACAAGCTGTGCAAACCTGCCTTCTTTACAGCCTCCCAGAGAGACCAACAGGGTTGGCAGAGGGTGAGGGATGGCGCTGGAAGCCGGGGGAGGCCGATCCCTTCACTGGGAGGGAGCCCGCTGGTGCTCTGCGAGATTAAAACTATCACTTCTCGCTGGGCTGGCCTCTTCATTGTTTGCTGAATATTTAAAGACTCCTTATTAAAAGAGTTGCCATCTTTAAAATGTCAGCCGGCCATATGTCATATCCTTCCTCTGGAGCGCGGCCTCCAGGGCCATGTCCAATGCCCCAGCTAAGAACGACCTTCCACTGGGGTCCACATGGTCTTAAGTAGCTTTTGAAGACCTACTCTGCGCCCAGCATGCCGGAGTGCCAGGCGCCTGGCCGCTTGGGCTGGGCCCCTGCATCCACGGTGGCTTCTGCAAGACAACAGGCCAGCACTAGCTCAGGCGGACCTCGGAGACAGCGGGAGGCAAAGGGCCTGAGGACTTGCCATGGTGAGCCCCACCAAGCTAGGGGCCCGAGCCGCCACCTCCCTGTGACAGCTGCTGTCCTGCTGGGAGAAGCACGTGGCCTGGGCAGGCGATGGTGCAGCGGCTCCTGATGAGCGAGCAGGGCAGGCCTGCGCACTGTGGGACTGGCCAGGAACCTAGTTCTGCACGGGGCGTTGGAGGAGAAGCCAATGTTGTGTTGGGCCAGGTTGAGTTAAGTTAAGGTGGGTATTAGAATAGCACCCCAAGATATTAATACAAGTCCATAATTATAGAGATAGAGCTTCACGCCACCTCCAAACCCAGAGAAAAATACATACAAAACCACAGCTCCCAGGCAGGCCTGGTGGCGTAGGATTGAAATCTCAGCACTTTAGGAGGCTGAGGCAGGAGGATCACAAATTTGAGCCCAGCCTGGGTAACTTAGCAAGATCCTGTCTCAAAATAAAAAGAGAAAAAAAAATGGGCCAGGAATATAGCTCAACAGAAAGGTCTCGAGTTCTATTCTCAATACCAGAAAAAAAAATCTAAAAATTCATTTAGGGATTCATTCAACAAACGAGTGCAAATTGTCCTCCAGAAGCCACACCAGGCCTGAAGACTGTGACCATTCCCACCCCTTGTACAAGGTGAGGCCTAGCGAGGGAGGGAGGCGGATGGGAGGGCAGCGATGCTCCTGCCTCCAGGGCAGCGGGCAGGGCAGGGGCAGGCTTCACTCCGGGAGGCCAGGACAGCTACAGGGCTCTGAAGGATTCTCTGCATGTGCTGGGAATAGCGGGAGCTTGGTGTGACTCAGTGGCTGGCAGCGGGTCCAGAGAAAGGGAGAAGCTGAGGTTTGAGATGGAGATCAGAGTGCAGGAACAAAGAGAGACAGACAGACACAGAGACACTAGACAGAAGAGCCTTCTGGAATGATCCCAGCAGAGATAGGCAGGAGTCTGGGGTGGTCCCGTAGGGCCAAGGGTGGTGGCACCGTTGAGGAAGGGGAAGGCCGTTGGAGCTGGATCTGAGGCGGATCTGAAGGGTGGTCAGCCAGGGATGCCCCACCGTGCACAGAGGCCCTGGGGGATGGGCACCTGGGGGCCTGCAGGATGCAAGGGCCCAGCCGGAGCAAACTGCCTGGGTGACCCTGGGCCTCGCTAAGTGTTGTCCTGTGTTCCCACACAGGGTGAAGAACATAACTACCCCGTAGTGGTAGGCTCAGGCTGCATGGGCTGGAGGAACCAGAGAGAAGGTGGGGACACTGGGGCAGGGCAAGGACACAGTTTGACCTTCAGGTGTGCTGCCCCGCGGTAGAAGATTGTGGTATTCGGTGTGAATTTTTCAAGTCTTCCGAAGTTTTAGGTCTCATGTGTGATAAAGATCACAGTTTGTTGTAGCTACAGGTAGCCCAGGTAGAGACAGAAGCTAAGGGATATCGCCTAGTATCACCCTTGATGTGGGCAGACATTCCAGAGTCCACCTGCTATCCTAAGTGACACCCCTGGAGCCCGCAAGTCCAAGGACCTGGGTCCCAGCTGGCTGTGCCCATAGACCTCAGGGGACTTCAGATGAGGCAGTGGCCACTGGTGGCCTTCCTGTTCCCACCTGGAGCATGACAGAACTGGGCTGATGGGGTGACAATCCCAAACATCTCTCTCAGCTCCACACACCTCCAAGTCGCCTCATCTCCACCCCCCACCTACCTTGCTGTCGGCAAGAGTTAAGTTTTAATGAGAAAAGAATTTCTCTCAGGAATCTTGAGTATAATTAAAACTCCACTATGAAAAAAAAAAGGAAGGAAAAAAAAGAAGAAAAACAAATCTGGCAAACCCTGAGCCTGCTAGAGGAAGTGAAAATGTTAACACACGACCCCCGCTTTCCTCTCTCCGTGACATAGATTATTAAGTCAGGTTCGGAAAAGTTCCTCTTAAATATTTAAATATTTCATTAAATATTCATCCTCTCCAAAATTGCTTCCTAACAGATCCTTAGGTAAATAGAACAATATTTGATCACAAAAGCTGCTCGGCCTGAGGGAGGCTCCGAGGTGTAGGACACGCCTGCCTAGGGTCGGGGTCCCAGGGGCACGGGGAACCCCAGCGGAGGAGGAGGGCCAGGCCTGGCCACAGTGAGGGGCGGCGTGCACTTAGGGTGATGAGCTGGCTTGGCACACCCTGGTCACAAAGCTGCTGGTGGCAGCTGGGAGCTGAGCCCACCCCGGCAGTGCTGTTCTTAGGGAATGCGCCTCTGCAGGACTGTGGGGTGTTCTCCCACCGAGATGTCACCTTTGGGCTGCTGTGAGGGGGATCTCCTGCCAGATGAGGCCAGGGCCAAACTCCCTGGGAGTCCTGGGGGCTTATAGGGGCGTTTCCCTGAGGCTCTGCAAAACTGCCCTTCCCCCGGTGTTCCTGTTAAGGACATCTGGCCTGTCACGGGGGACTTTGCTCAGCATTCTGTTCTGTGGCGTGTTGTGTTTTATTTTGTCAGTACCAGGGATGGAGCTCAGGGGCTTCATACCGACCTTCATCCCCAGCTGAGTTTTATTTTTTATGTTGAGACAAGGTCTCACTAAGTTGCCAGTTGCCCAGGCTGAGCTTGGATATGCAGTCCTCCTGCCTCAGCCTTCAGAGCGCTGGGATGACAGGCCTGTGGCGCCAGCTCCAGCACACACAGCTTTCTCTAGGAAGTGCCCCGCCCCTTCTTTCCTACCTCCCAGGTTCGGTGCAGAGCTCTGCAGGGCTCTCAACCTCCGGCCTAGCGGCATTTGGGGCCACATCGTTCTTCAGGGTGGGGACTGTTGTGGGCAGCTATCGATGGCAGCATCGTCCCTGCCCTCCAGCATGAGATCTGTCATTGCCTAGTGGCCCCAGGGAGCAAAAGTGCCGCTCACCATGAGAATAGTACTCTCTAAGAAGGGACCTTGGCAAATAACTGGTGCGGGGGGGTGGGTACCAGTAGGGAGGAGATCATGCCAGTGGGTCATGGGCTGGGGGCTTTGGATAGGTGGGAAGGGTGTAAGGGAGAAATGGAGGTAGCGCTGAGTTGAGCAGCCACTGTGCTGGCACAGTCCCTCCTGGCGTCTTCCCCAGCCTCTGCCACCCTCCCACTCGACATATGGGTATCCTCAACTTGGCCCAGACCCTCTTGCCACTGCTGAGGACCTGCTGCCCACCAGCTGTAGAGACAGCCTACAACTCAAGGACTGTTTTGAGTCTCCACCTCCACATGGGCATCCTCGCCCTCCGCAGTGGCATCCACCCCATCCTGCCTGCTCTGTTTCCCGCTCAGTTCCTTTCCCGGCCTCTCAGGGTGGTGGGATGAGTGCCAGGCTGCTGTCAGGCTCAGGATGGCAGCCTGGCATCTGCTCGCCTCTGCATGGCACTGCCGGGGCATGAGGCAGCTCCTACCCTCCCTGGTGTCAGGCCCCAGCAGAGTAGCAAGGGCCAACCGGGCATGACCTCCCCCATGAGCCTCCCTAGCCTTGCATCTCTTGTCCCTCCACCAAGGGATCTTGGGGACATGCAGCTCCGCCGTCCTGAGGGAGCCTGTGGAGGGCAGGAATCCCGCCCTCTTTGGGCCCCCACATTGGGTTTGAGGGTCTCCTTCTGCAGTCCAGGCCAGTGCAGTGTGTCTCTTACTACAATAAATGTTTAAAATGTAAGTAGTCACTGGATATTCTGATCACACTTCTGGAAGCAGGAGGTTCAAGACCAAGGCTCGGGTGGATTCGAGGTCTGGTGGGGACTGGCTTTCTGGTTCCTCGATGGCACGCTCCCGCTAGGTCCCTCCACAGTGGAACGGCCAAGGCCCCTTGGATAAGGGCACAAATCTCACTCAGGGGGCTCTACCTCATGACCTTATCACTTCCCACAGGCCTCACTCCCTCCCCTCCTGAGAGTTAGGGCTCTAGCTTATGAATTTGGGGTGACAGGTGCTGGGACCACAGCTGGTCCCTGGGGGCAGGCCTTGCCAGCTGGCTCATTTTAGGGCAGCCATCGAGACTGCACACACAGCTGGAAAATGGCTCCAAGGTTCAGAAGCAAGTTTCCCAAAACAAACTGCTCTCCTTCGTGAATACTGACGCAGTGTGCCCACTGTGGGGTGCGTGGGGGCATTGGAGGTACAGGGCAGCTGCTGGAGGCCAGGCTGACCAGGAAACATGGTATTTTGAATGTATTTAAGGGAACATACAAGACTGCCCTGGCTATGTCTGCATTCTTAGACAATCAGAGGCTGGGGAAGTGAGGGGTGTAGGCCTGGACCCCGGTTGGGTCAAATCTCTCCTCTCTCTCTCTCTCTCTCTCTCTCTCTCTCTCTCTCTCTCTCTCTCTGTGTGTGTGTGTGTGTGTGTGTGTGTGTGTGTGTGTGTGTGTGTGTGTGTGTTACTGGCAACTGAGCCCAGGGCCCTGACACTGAGCTACATTCCCAAGCTATTTTTAATTATTTATTTTTTTGGAAGCAGAATTTCTAAGATGCTAAGTTGCCCAGGATGGGATTAAATTTGAGATCCTCTGGCGTCAGCCTCCCCCAGAGTGCTGAGATTGCAAGCTTATACCACCAGGCCCAGGTGATAATTTTTCTGAGTTTAGAAGCAGAAAAGGGTGCTGGGGTCTGGCAGAGACACTCCCAGGAGCAGAGGTGACTAGAGGGCCAGCAGGGCAGGAGCCACAAGCCACCGCTCCCAGGTCCCTTCACTTTCACATGCCTGTTTCCTCGCCTAGGAAATGGGGATCAGTAAATGCTGATCCCTCAAAAGCATGAAGGTGGTGCCAAGCTGGGAAGGAGCAGCCGAGCTGGCTCAGGGTCAGGTCTGGGGTCCTGCTAGGGAGACAGGCTCAAGGTGTAGGCCTTGCTGAGCAGCCCAGGGAGCAGCTGCAGCCAGTGGGGACCACGGGTGCCAGCTGGGAGGGGAGGCTGGGCCAGTTCTGAATTCTTCCCCATCTATAAAGTGTCTATGCTAATTCCTGACCAGGAAGGCTGCTCTATGGACCAAGGGCCCAAACAGGACCACGTGGCCAGTGTGTAATGACATTTTTTAGATGGCAGTGGCCCAGAGATACCAACAACATCCTGTTAAGCAGCTCAGTAAATTTCTTAACAAGATGCAGAACACAGGCAAGCTGGTGATACACACCTATAACCCAGCACCGGGGAAGGCTGAGACAGGAGGATTGCAAATTCGAGCTCCAGCCTGGGCAACTTATTGACTTAGCAAAACATTTTCTCAAAAAAAAAAAAAAAAAAAAAAAAAAAAAAAGAAAAAAAGAAAAGAAAAGAAAAGAAAAAGAAAAAGAAAAAAAGCTTAGAATGCTGCTCATTATGAAGTCCCCAGGTATAATCTCTATGACTGCTGAAAACAGGTGGGGTACGGGGGGGAGGAAGGAAGGATCCGGAACATAGAAAGTATGGCATCTTCGCCACACGAGGATTTGTTATCAGCAGCGAGAAGGAACGTGGCCCTGCGTCCCGGGCCACCTCTGGGGTAGGGTGAGGCCCTGTAGTTCCTAACTCAGGAGCTGCCCAGACACAATGTGGAGACCCAAGGGACTGAATCTCCCCCTGGAGTGGGGTCTGGGAGCCCCACCACTCTGCCACCATGCCCGCGACACCTGGCACTGCCCTGCACAGGTTGGCAGCATACCGAATTCCGACAAGTCATATTTTAACACTGCCGAACAGTTGCAGGCGACAGGAAACCTGTTTCTTTCCCATTTTATACATCCAGGAAATTTGTACCACATGCAGCCTGCATGTCATTACACGCTTTAAAATATTGCATTCTCTCTTCCCAGTGCCTGCAGGCCCATCACAGGCAGAGAAGGCTCGTCAGTGACGGGGGGAGTCCTCCACCAGGGCTGGGGAGAGCCGCTAAATGTAGGATGCTTGTGTCTCACTGTTAAGAGCCCAACTGCCGTCTCTGCCTGGGGAGGCCCATCTTCCCGAGGCTGCAGGACAATCGGTTGTTTCCCCAGGGAGGACGGAGAAGGCGCTCGTGGGAGAGAAGCAGGTGTAATTACAGGCCCAGGCAGGGCGCTGTGTTAATGGCTGTAGGGTCTGCGGCTCATCTTAAGTGCACATGGCTGAGCCCCAGGCATCCCATCCCCGCTGTGCTTAGACCCCAGAGTCGAGGAGACCGAGCCTCCTGCCTCACATCGTCGGAGCTCCCACCTGGTGCCCGTCCCCGCTGTCCCTGCTCCTGTGAAGAGCCCCTGCATCTTGCTATTTGCATGTTGCATGGCTTACTAAGAGGGACTTGGATTCCACAGGGTTGGAAGGTGGAGTTTCAGGGCGTGACAAGTGGCTGCCTAGACAGTGCCCGGGCTTTGCCACCTGGGGGCGGCCTTCTTGTCCCCCAGGATGCTCCAGGAGGGTCTCCACTCTGCTGCTGGGCTGGGCTGGGGGAGACAGCCAGCCCTGCACGGTCCCTGTGCTCTGATGCTCCCCATCATGTCCCCCTCTAGTCCTTGGCCCAGAGAGCTCTCCAGGATGGTCCAGTGTGCCACATGCTGTGCCAGCCAGCTGGGGGACAGAGGGGAGCAGAACATGCTAGGAAATAAAGGGAGAGAGGTGTCCCTGCTCCCTGCCTCTGCCATCCCCCAATGCGTTCTGAGGCCCAGGACAAGAGCTGAGCTCCAACGGCACTCCACCCTGCTCAGCTCTGGAGAAAAACCACCACCAGCCCACCGGGAGGCCATGGGCTCCCTGCACTTGGTTCTGCTGGTTTCCTCCAGCCTGGTTCTCAACCATGTGCCATTATCTGGGAGCCTTGCTGTGCCTTGTTGCAGCCTAAAGACCTGGGGTAGACAGCACACAGGAGCAGGCCCAGGGACGCGAGCAGGTGGGGAGGTGGACAGCAGAAGGGAGCACCAAGCCCACACCCGTGAGAGGCCAGTGGCCAAGTGCTCCCAGGAGCGCCAGAGGCAGGCAACCCCTGCTCCAAGGCTGAGACGGGGTGACAGGTGCCCATGGCCGGTGGGCAACGACAACGAAGCCAGGTCCACTCCTGGCCAGTGGCAGAACCTCCTCAGCTTCCCCAGGGAGCATCTGCGCCTCCAGCAGAACCTGCGCATGGTAGGTGCTCAGCAAACTCCTGCCCACTGAGCAGGTGGACTCCTAGGCAGGCCTGCCCTCCTGTGTCCCGGGTCCTCCACTGACTCCCATCTGCCCCACCAGGAAGGCACCACACTGAGGGCACTTCTCAGGGGTGGGTCCTAGCCCTGGTCACTGCCTGGATCGTGGTTCCCTTTTGTTTCAATTGTGTTGAAATTCATGCAACATAAAATTAACCTTTTTGAAGTGAATAGCTCAGTGACACTTAATGCGTTCATAGTGTTGTACAGCTGCCACCTCCATCCAGCTCTAAATGGGTCTTTCCCTGTACTGGAGACTAAGCCCAGCACGTTTGCGGGAAGCCACATCTCCAGCTCAGACATCTGTCTGTCTATCCACCTATGAACTGGGGATTGAACCCACGGCCTTCACAATGAGCTATTATCTCAGCCCATTTTTATGTTTGATTTTTGAGACAGACTCTCTCTAAGTCATTAAGTTACTCAGCTGGATTCAAACTTGGGATCCTCCTGCCTCGGCCTCCCAGAGTGCTAGGATTACAGGCACATCCCACCACCCCAGGCTTAGTTCCAAGACATTTTCATCATCCTCCCCGCCCTCAGCCACCCTCCTGCCTCAGGTCCCTGTAACCAGGGCTCTGCCTGCCGACTCCAGGGCGTCACCTGTTATCACCACCACACTGCATGGGAGGAGCCTTTTGTACCGGACCCTCTTCAGCTCGTGTACCGTCTTCAGGGTTCCCCCACGTCCTGACGTCAGCTGGTCCCTGATTCCTTTCTGTGGATGAGCAATTTCCCGGGGTGTGTGATGATGTCCACACTTCCTTTTTCCAGTCATTGTTCCTCCGTGGGCTGCTTCTAGCACTGAGGGAAGGGTGTAGGTCAGGATCTGCGTGTGGGAACCTGCCCGGTGCCTGTGTTCTGGTGTGTTTGGGGCACATTCCTAGGTGCGCAGCAGCCAGGTCATAGGCTAATTCTGTGCTTAACTTTTTGAGGAATGGGTGGCAGGTTATCTGCAAATTTAAATGAGATCTTTGAGTAGCCTTTCTACTGACCCACACGGCTGAGGCTGCAGGAATCAGGAAAGAAATCCTCACCCCCAGCCGGGCATGGTGACACGGGCCTGTAATCCCAGCACTCCGGAAGGCTGAGGCAGGGACATTGCCAAGTTTGAGCCCATCCTGAGCAATTTAGCAAATTAATAAGACTCGGTCTCAAAATAAAAGCTAAAAAAAAAAAGTATTTGGGGATGTGGCACAGTAAAGAAAGCCAGAAGAAGGAGAAAAACAGACACGGACAGGCGGTTCCTACCTGTACCCCAAGGAACTCCTGAGACAGGCAGACTCCTGGGAGAAGTTCTCATGGGAGAGGGCGGGGTCTGTGCTGCCCACAGTGTTTGGCAACATTCATTTCCCTGTCCAGCTGGCCCTGGTCCTCAGCACAGATGCGTGATCCTGGCCGTTGGCAGCCCTGGGTCCCTGGGCTGCAAAGGCTCGTGGGTGGAAGCCAGCCTGGGGGCCACATGAAGTGGCAGCAATCTGTGGGGCGACCATGGCCCTGGGTAAGTCCTCCCCTCCCCCATCTATAGGGCCGGGCAGCTTGGGCAGATGTCCAGATCCGTGTGTGTTCCCAGCTCCCAACCCAGGGGCCACAGCTGGGAAGGAAACCCTGTCCCTAGCGCTTCCCGGGGGTGGCAGTCCCTCAACAGTTGCCATAAAGATGAAGCGTTCTAAGCACTGTGTAGACATCATGTGGTCACCAGGCACTGGAGCCACCTGTGTCCCAGGGTACCCAGGACCACCCTCCAAGGAGGACCGAAAGTTGCAGGTGGGGCATGAGCCATTGAGAAAGGGGTGGGGGGAAGTAGGGGCTGCAGAGCGGGGCTGCTCTGTCTCCTGAGGCTTTCACAGGGAGGGACAGGGAACGGAAGTCCTGCTTCGGGACGCTGCTGAAGGAAACGGGGCGTGGTGGGAGCATGCTCGAAGGAGTGGGATGGGGAAAGGGATGGGATATGTAAATAATAAAATATAAAATCTTTTTTCAAAAATCTAAATCAATTTTAATTTTAAGACAGGGACCTCTGAGTTGACAGATTGTCCAGGCTAGGCTCGAACTTGGGATCCTCCTGCCTCAAGCCTCCCAGAATAGAATGCTGGGATTATAAGCCTTCACCACCAGGCCCAGCTATGCCAGCCCTTCTTTCTGCTAAATCACAGATACGTCTTTTCATAACAGTATTACTTAAACTTCATTGCCGCCATCATTATTATTATTTATAATAATGATCTATAATCTATATTCTAATGGTTGAGGAACTTGAGGCCCAGTGACAGTGACTTAGCTGCAGCTGATCCCCCTGCTAGGGAGTCCAAGTGTGCAGATCCTTGGAGACCACAGGATAGGACGTGGCTGGACAGGAGGCTGCCTGGGACAGGAAGCCCACAAATGTCTGAAGCACATTGTCATTTTGGAGCGAGGGGCTGAAGGGGCATCTGCTCGGTGTGTCCCTGAGACCTGTGGCTCACCCGGGCATCTTGAGCTAGAGCCACAGCTCAGTTGCGTCTGTATGTCCGTGTGTGGGTGTGTGGCCCGAGCTCCCAGTCAGTGTGGCCTGGTGCTGGACACTTTTTTTGCAGGAGGCTCCGCCCTGCCGCCTTCTCCCTCATGTAGAGATGTTTTCATGAATTTAAGACAAAATCAGGAAAAGGCTGGTTTGCTTTGTCCAGCCCATTAATTCTGCGTGCTCAGGCCCGAATTAACCTTGGCAAGGCTTCGAGAGGAGAGAGTAATTCTAACCTTAAAATTCTGCTGATTATAGCTAGTTTCAGGAATTCGACTCCACTTAATGTCTTGGCCCTGAGCCCAGGCTCCCATTAACATAGCCACAGACCAGCCCGTGTCCCCTCCTTCTTCATCAACTGAGAGCCCCATTGCATGCTTTAAGGAAGAACTCCTTCCTTCACTGCCACCGGCTGTGTGTTTGAAGTTGTCTGTGGGTAGCTGGGTGGTGTCCCAGCGTCTGGATGGGGAAGCACCGGAGAGCTGGATTCTAGCAGGCCTAGGAGCAGGGCCAGTAACTCCAGCCAGAAATCCTGTGCCCACCCGCAAGAGAGGGGACACCAGAGCAGGTTTCTGTGCCCTTTAGAATCGTGGCCACTGGGGGCTTGGAGGGTGGGTCCCTGCTCCCCCTCACTGGAAATGGAAACCAGGAGTGCAGGGTGAGGATGGGACAAGCCCGGAGAGCTCCCGACCTCAGTGGTCCCCTGGGGACGAAGGGGTCTTCCCCTGGTCACCCACCCCTGGGTCCTGTCCTGTCAGATGTGGCTGCCCATATGGGCCCTTGGCCAGGGAACACTGGCTAGGAACTACCTGCGGGCCACTGTCCTTGTCACAGGACCCCTGGGCCTCATGCAGCCAGGGCCAGTAAAGGGTGGGGGAAGGAGGGAGGGACGGGGAAGGGAGAAAGGAAGGAAGGAAGGAAGGAAGGAAGGAAGGAAGGAAGGAAGGCAGGCAGGGAGGGAGGGAGGGAGGGAGGCAGGGAGGGAGGTGGGGGAAGGCAGCAGCCAGCATCAGTGCAAGCCGCCAGCCAGATCCTTCCAGCCACTTGAGAAGCTCCAAGAAACAGACCCAAGCAAGAAAATGTGATGAGAGGAAGGAAATTTCACTTTATTTATTTTTTGTGTCTTGTACTTTCAGGGAGTATGTGAGATAGAAACATCAGAGCTATATTGAAATTGGCTCCAAGTATATATATCTGTGGGTGGGATGTGGCCAGGTGAGAACACACATGCACATGCATGTACATGTGCAGACACACTGGCACACGTGAACACATACATGTGTGCGTGCACACAAATACATGGGAGGTAAGGAGAGGGGAAGGGAGGGGAGGATGAGGCTCTGGGGAACCAGGTGTCAGAACAGGTTTCTGAGACATGAGGGCTGCTGGCCTCAGGCTTTGGACCCACGTGACTGGATCTGTGTAGACATAGCCTGCGGCCTGCTCCCCGAAGCCCTGTGGCCAGTGGTGGGGCCTCGCTGGGGGATTCCAGAGGCTGGGACAGGGGCAGCCAGGTCCCTGGACCAGTCCCCGAGCAGAGGGAGCCTGTCCGGAGCAGGATGGCCTCAGGTTAAGCTCACTCTCTCCACCCGCCCACTGAGTCGTCTTCATCTCAAAATTCATGACTGGAACCAACCCCTTTCTTTAAATCTAAATTTACCTTATTATCAATTTTTAGCTATTACTCTGTTTTATGCCCACTAATTTATTAATCTTGGAACCCCCAAAAAACAATAAAGCTGAAGCTCCAGGGGTTTTATTTATATCTTTAAACATGATTTTTATGCCTTTTTATCTAAAACTTCATTTAGTTTTTACTGCCGTCCTCACTCATGTCGTTGTTAGGCTGGCAGCTGCCTGGCTCCCTGTCTTTTCCCACTCGTGGCCTGCAGTGGGGTGGGGGGCAGTCGGGGGAAAGTAAGCAGACAGGTGGGGAGTGAGGGCAGGCAAGCCTGGCACTGGTACCAGCCCTGGGGCAGATGGGCCTGGCATCCTGTGGGGGCCCTGGCTCTCCCCCACATTATTCCTTTCCCTGGTGCTGTGAATTGCTCCCACAAGGGATCTAGGCTGCTGGCTCCTTATGAGAATCTAATGCCTGATGATCTGAGACGAAGCTGAGGTAGGGATGCTAGCGCCAACCCCACCCCAGAAGAGTTGTCTTCCTAGAAATGGGTCCCTGGTGCCAAAAAGGTTGGAGACTGCTGCTAAGTATAAGGATGCTGGATTCGTGGGCTGAAAGACCGGTTGACGGTCTCTAGCCAAATGTAGTACATGCCGATAACCCTATTGCTCTGGGAGGCTGAGGCAGGAGGATCAAAGTTTGAGCCCAGCCTAGGCAACTTAACAAGAACCTGTCTCAAAGTTAAAATAAAATAAAAAATTTAAAGATAGAGTATAGTTTAATGTGAAGGCCATAGGTTCAATACACAACACCAACAAATAAATTCTAGAAGGGCAGGCATGCCACGTGAGTGGGCACCATCTGATAGTAGGAGAGCTCTTTCCAGAACCCTGGAGATTGGGCCTGCCCAGCCCTGCCTGAGGGTACAACATCTGAGGGCTGTTTCCAGGGATGCTTCATCCTCCGTGGGACAGACTGGCATTTGCCTGTCCAACCCAGGACATGGGGGTTGGCTCTGTGGCCCTAGTCCCCATGGTGTGACAAGGCCACTGACTGCTCGGGGAGATGCCGCTACAGATTGTCTCGGGAGAGGCAGGCTAAAGCCTCCGTCAATGGTGATCCAGTATTCCAAATCTCTGGTGTCACCCAGCCCCGAAGGCCAAATCACACTGCAATCCATTTAGCTCAAACTCATTTTAAAGCAATTCACTATTTAACAAGTTCTGAGGCCCAGTGTGCGTGCAGGCAGCATGCGAATTGATTCATTGGAGCTAATCTCAGATTAATATGAACTGAATTCTCCAGTGAGGACAATCCTGGGGCTGTCCCAGGACTTCGTCCCTGTGTCTGGGACCAAAGCAGACCCCGAGGAAGGACCTGACTGACCCAGTGGTATGGATGTCCAAGAGAAGGTACCAGAGGTGGCATGCTGGGGGGAAGGAGTGAGGGTTTTGGGAGTCAGACAAGGTTCACTTGGGGTCCTGCTGTCCCTGTTCCAGGCCATGTGACCTGGACAATGTGTTGGTCTCTTTCTTTTCCCTGGGACACAGTACCCTGCTGTTACAACTTAAGATAGGAGAGGTATTTTAGCTCACAGTTCAGAGGTCTCAGTCCATGCGTGGCCAGACCAGCAAGGGTCAAAGGAGATGATGGACAGAGCTGCTCACAGCATCACATCGCAACAGGAAGCAGAGTGGTCTGGATGGGCGGGGTCAGTCACATCTCCCTCCAGGCCATGCCCTCAGAGACCGTGCCCCCAATAGGCTCCACCTCTTAATAGTACATGAAATTAATAGATTAATCCAGTTAGCCCCCCATGTTCCAAGTGTTACCTTCCAAGTGTAAGAGGCTTTGGGGGACATTCCAGGTCCAAGCCATAGCGGTGACTTTGCTGTGAGTACGGTGGTGCCTCTCTGGGAACTTTGCGCTTAGCATCAGGGCTGTGTGGCTTGGTTGCACTCGTTTACTTAGCACCCAAGCTCCCTTGAGCTGGGACAGTGGACAGGGGCTCAGGATGGGCACCGAGCCAGCCGCAGCAGAGATTTGTCCCTCGTTTTGTGCAATCAGTCCCATGACCTCCTTGTCTGTCTGAGCCCCACCCAGCCAGGCACCGTCTTCCCAGAGGATGGGCGCCTCTCACCTGTTCCTGCCTCTCTGTCGCTTTAGAGCAGGACCCATTGTGCCCAGGCTGGCTTTCCATTCCCACCTGTCATCTCTCCTTCTCCACATTTATCCACCTGGACCTGTGTGTAGATACAAATGAGGAAGATAAGCCAAGTGTCCGGACTCAGCGTCCACTCAGACAGCCTGTGTAGACAGCCCCCTACCCAGTGAAGAGAGGGGCGGAGCTTGGGGTCCATGCCCATGGCACCAGAGGGCATCCTGCAGCCCTGCTGGCTCTCATCCCAGTAGTGGCCCTGCTGCCAGGGCCCAGTGCAAGACTGTTTACAGAGGAGATGGCAGAGGGACCCTCATAAAAGAGGATTATGGATGGAGATTTGCTGGTAAACACCCTTGTCTGGGGAGCCCTCAGGCATTATCCGCATTAGAAGAGGATTTCCGGAGGCTGGGGAGGGAGGGCAGGCACCAAAGGCTTTGCAGATATCCCTGGCTGGGTTAGGCCCCAAGGGACCCCAGATTTTAGCGGCCCACTTCCTCCTCTGCAGAAGTCCTAATCTCCCCAAACCTTGGCCCTGGAGTCTCCCTTCTTTGGACTGGATCCCAGCCTCCATCTTCTGTGCAGGGCACCCAAGGCCAGACATAGTTACTGCCAGGGCCCTCAGTGTGGCAGCTGTGAGGAAGTGAGATGACAAAGAGAGGTGGCCAGCATCCCCAGGAGCAACCCGGAGTCACCCATCTCTAAGTCCTCCCTCCCATGGCTGTTTCGGGGGACTCTGCCAGGTGGCTGAGGCAGGAGAGGTTCATGGAATGGGGATAGGGAATGTGAGGGACCACAGAAGCGGAGGGAAGGCGTTGTCCTGGGCGCTGCTGGGTGCTCTGAGGCAGTGTCCTCTTGGGAGGATGTGGGAAGATGGGATGGGATGGTCAGAAGGACCGAGTTTGTGGCCTGTGGAACCATCCTGGCTCCATCTGCTTCTCCAGGGCCCTCAGCAGGGCTTTACTCAGGTGGGTCATTGGGCGGCTGGGTCCTCGCATAGGAGAGCTGGAGTGAGCGAGCGTGAGAGAGACCAAGACAGACTGCCATAGACATAGAGACAGCAACAGAGAGAGACAAAAGACCAAGGAAAGGACACAGAGAGAGAGAGAGAGAGAGAGACAGCACCAGCCCAGCAGGTGAAGCCGCCTTTGGGAGCTGGCAGGGCAAGGAAGCACCTGCTAAGCCTCTAAATCCTGTCAGGGAAGCCAGAGCTCCCCTCTCTGGCCCAAGAGGCCACTGGTGTCCAGTAGACTCCCTCAGCACCCAGCCCCCACCGGCGGCAGCTGAGCGTGCCCTGCTCCAGAAAGGCCGCTTCCTCCCCGTGGAGCACTGAGCAGGCACTCCGGGAGCTCCTGTTTGCTGTTGGTTCCCCTGCCATCTCGTCTTCCCTTTCTTATTAAATAGGAAAAAAGCCCCATGGTCACTGTAGCAGTCTGCTTTCCCGTCACTGAGACCAGAAACCCCACATGCACAATAGGAAGGAGAGGTTTAATTCGGCTTGTGGTTTGGGGGGTTCAGTCCATGGTGGGCCGGCTCCAACGTGGCAGACAGGCATGGAGTGGGAGCACAGCTGCTCAGTTTATGGCAGCCAGGAGACAGGCCCCAAGATGATGGAGCGAGGGACCAGATGCAGACCCTGAGGTCACGCTTCCAGAGCCCGCCCAGATGTACCCAGAAATACGCTTTGCTGACCCCCTGAGCACCTCCCCAGCCAAACTGACAATTAAGTGGAACTATCACAGTGTCGTATAAGAGACTGAATATTTGAGAAAAATGTCTTCCTGGCTCAGCCGCCAGGTTGCAGGGAGGCCGTCAGGCCTTGAGTCCCCAAATGTGACACCTGGCGGTTCATGCGTTGAAGGACGTCACTCTCTGGAGTTCTTATAAACATCAAGCTGCTTCCTCTTTCTCTGTGTCCAGGCATGCACATATGCACGTGCTACGCACTCACAGCTGAACCCACACACCTGGATGTGGCACTCCCTCCCCCCCTACCCCCTCATATGGCAGCCCCCAGATGGGAAACTTGGCCCAGGGATCCCCAGGGGACGCTGAGGCTGATCAAAACGCACCAGGAGTTTGTCCAGCGCATGTCGCTACAGACAAACTTGATTGCTTTTTTGATTAGTGGGTAAAGGGAATGGATTTGATACACTGCCTTGTGAAATGCTGCACAATTAATCCCTCCTCGACTCAGTAATGACATTGTCATACAGACTGGAGCCTGTGAGGAGACTGAGAAGTGGGGAGAGTAACCCAGGAGCTGGCAGCTGGGATCAGGGATCAGCGCAGGCAGGTGGGATCCGAGCTCACAGGTGAATGGTGAGGGGTAGTGGGGCACACAGCAAGGTGGCCAGGTTTGCTCCCAGTACCCCAGGGATTGACGGGCCAGTTCACCCCCAGGCTGCTCTGACCCGTGCACAGGGTCCTAAGAATGTATCAGCCTCAGTGGACAGCCGTCTCTAATGTGACCAGCTGCCCAGCCACAGCACCGCAAGTCACCTGGTTCTGTGTGTTGCCCCTTGGGTGTCTTTCCCAAAGTCACCACACAGAATCTCGTGTCACCTCCCCCTCCAGCCTGCTGTGACCCCAGGAATGGAAGACCACGTACCGACCCGTCTAGGCAGAGAGATGAGGTCTTCCTCACATCTCACCGATGGCCCCGTTTCTCCTCACCCTCCCTGCCGATGCCACCGGCTGCACCCACTGCACCTTCCAGCCCCCAGAAATGCAGCCTCTGGGCTGATCTTTGTGCCCCCACCTTCCTCAGCTCCCTTCTGCTGGCCACGCTGCATCCACAGTGACCCACCAGCATGCAAACGTGGCCGTGACTGCTCCAGAGTGAGGCGCAAAGCCCCTCCTTTCTGTGGCCTTTTGTGATCGGACCTTGTCAATCCCCTCGTGTGCATGCTGTATGCCAATCCATCCAAAGCCTGTCACGCGTTCTACCTCACCTCCTTCTCCACGAGCTTCTCCTGCTGCAGGAAATACTCTCTCCCCTCCCCTCACCCCAGCCACCTGCTCACCCTCACTGCCCAAGGTCTCCACTGCCATCTGTCCCACATGCCTTTTTGACAGCCTCTGACCTGGCAGCGCACCGCAAGGTCCAAGGACCACCCTCAGACCCCCTGCCACATCAGCTCGTCACCTTCACAGCCGCCCTAAGGGAACCAGTTAGGACTGTACCCATTTTTTCCGCTGAGAAGGTCAAAGAGACCCCGAGCTGGTAGCAGCCTTTTGCATCCATGTCAGGCCTCCCACAGTGGGCAGATCCCGGCTCTCCGGGAACCTCTCCCACGCGACCCTAGCTCACGGGAGTGGGGAACCGCGAGCCTCTTTCCTCACAGGGCAGTCACCCACAGCGCAAGCCCACTTTCCTGGAAACTGGGGCTTCACCCTCTTCGTGGGAAACACGGCGCCTTCTTTTGGGGCTGTCTCGTGAAGGGGGCACAAGCAAACTAGCTACTTAGTCTGCCCGGGTCTTCTCCGGTACCAGGCAGTGGACACCTGTGCCCTGGGTGGGAGACCTGTTGCCTGCCCATCTTCCTCCTAAAGCCCAGGACCCCCGTCTCCACGGGGTGACCCAGAGGGCTCAGTGGGCCTCGAGGGTGGGGGCTGATGCGGGACTCCTGGCGTCACGCGTGCCTGTCCCCTCTCCTCGCCAGACCCCTCCCATGGCTGTGCTTGCCAGAGCTGCCTGGCAGCCCGGCTTCCCTCCTTCCACTTTGCTGAGCCCGTGCCTCTCACCTGAAGAGACCAGCAACATCTAAATACAGAGGCCAGGGTTCCAAGGGCGGCCCCAGGGCCTTGTTGACGCTGATGTGTAAATGCCTGAGCCTTTGCTGTGCATGTGACTAGCTTTCTTTTTCCCTTTGTTTTGCTTATCAAGTAGTGTGGCAGCTCTGGGCAGGACCTGCTGGCAGCCAGTCAGCCTTCGGGTGCTCCAGGCGGGCAGCCCTGTTTGCTGCTGGGCAGTTGAGGTGCTGGGTAACCCTGCACTGACCCCGAGTATGGACCTGAGGAGGCTGAAGCCAGATCTGTACTAAGGCGAGGAACCAGGGGGAAATGGTGTCAGCCCTGCTTCAAGTCTACAGAGGAGTAAACAGTGGGAAGGACTAGAACGAGGGCTTTTATTGCAAAGGGGCAGGACAGGTGTCCTGCGTCCTTCTATGTGGCTCATGGTGTGGGTCAGACTAAGAGACCTGCAGATTCCGCTGGGAACAGGTAGAGAACACCATGGGAAGGTTTGCTCGTGGTAGCCAGGCCCTTCCAGAAGTGTCCACATGGACCATCCTTTGGCAAGGAGGGGGTTACCAAAAAACCACAAACATGACAGCAAAGCACAGTGACTTGCAAACTAGCAAAGTCGGGGAAGAATATTGTCTCCTTAATAATAAATACCTTCTGTGGGCAAGAATTGCAAGGGAATCGTTTAAATTAATTTCCGCTTTGTTTGTTTGGTTTGTACAGGGCTTAAATCCCAGCTGACAGCAATCTGCAGAAGTTCTAACATATTGGAAATCTGATTTTCTTACAGCCAGAATCCCCGAGTCCAAAATGAGTTCTCTTTCCACTCTGCTAATCGGACAGGCAGGGCTCAAATAGACTCTTAGTGCACCAAGCGGCCCTGGGTCCTTTTGGGGTGTAAATCATAATGCAGGAGAGTGTCAAGGCAGAGCTGCTGGCTGGTGCTCTCCAGAGAGCTGGGGAGCTACTGTGAGGTTAAATTGAGCAAAGGGGGAGGGACAGGAGGTCTTTCCCTCATCTGTGTCCCTTGGCTCCGCTGCCCTGCCTCTCTTCCTGATCTGCCCCTCCTGGAGTGTGTGCTGGGGAAGCTGGGGAGCTCTTAGGTTGAGGAAATGGGAATTGTTGTAGTTTGGAGTTGGAAAAGATAAAAAAAGGCTTTGTCCCTGGCTTTGTGGCAGGTCCCCATCACTGGGCCCCGTGGGATGTCCCCCTCCCATGAGGGCCATCTGTGGTTGGGCCCTCCCTCCCTCCCTCCAGTTTGATTTGGAGAAGGACTTCATTGGCTGTTTCAGGCCCCTCACACTCAGTGCAACCCCCCAGAAGTAGGGCGCAGTACAGCCCACCCACCAGGCAACTCTACCTGCCCGAGTCAAGGTGACAGGACCCTGAGGACTATCCCTCCTCCCTGCCCGAGCCCTCTGGCACCTGAGTTCCCTTCCTCCCCACTGGGCCCGCTGTTGCACAAAACCATCTGCAACAGATGCAAGTTTGTATTTTAAAAAGCAAAAAACAAAAACAAAAACTGATTAGATGACTAAGTAAGCAGTCCTTTCAAATCACAGGTGGGAATCTCACAAGAGGTCTCTTGGGTGCCCTAAGTGGGGGGACCTCGGCCCCATCCCCATAGGAGCCGCCTGCCCAGGAAAAGCCTGGAGAGAGACATACAGAGAGAGAGAGAGAGAGAGAGAGAGAGAGAGAGAGAGAGAGAGAGAGAGAGAGAGAGAGCGAGAGAGAGAGAGAGAGAGAGAGAGAGAGAGAGAGAGTGTGTTATGTGTTTTAATCAGTTCATAAGCCTCAACCCTTCTGGTGTGCTGAGGGGGACTCAGCCCAGGCTTAGGAATGGGTATCAGGGTAACCTCAAGTCCCCAAAAGGGACACTCCCATGCCCTTCCCTGGTCCTCGGGCTCTCTGAGGCCGTTCGTCCCAGAGGGTAGGTGCCAGTTCTGCCTGTGGGCCCCGCTGGCGTGCCCCGCAGCACCTCTTAGACACTGTCTGCGCCCCGAGTCAGTCTGTGGGCCCTGCTGGCACCTCTTAGGCGCTGTCCCCACCCTCTTGCGCTCTGCTGCGCCGTCTCCCTCCTTCCTCCCTTCCTTCCCTCTTTGCAACTGAACTCTCGTTTTTCCTCTCTCCCTAGTGCTTGTACGGCTGCTATGTACATTCCTCCATCATCCCCACCTTCCACCGGAGGTGCTACTGGCTCCTTCAGGTAGGTGGCTGGGCCTGGGTTCGTCTTGCGTCACCTGTGCTCGGGAAGGGACCGTGGAGGGTGCCGAGGGGTGCGGGGATGCTGCGTGCGGCGTGGCTTTGGGCTGGTGGCCCTGGTGAATCTTCTTGGCCTTGGGCTGTGTGTGCAGGGCTGGGACAGTGGCTGGCCTGGTTGTCAGGAGCCACACAGGCGAGAGAGCTGGCAGCAGGTGTGGTGAGGCACAGTCTAGGTGCTCTTGGTATTGAGGGGCCTCGGTTTCTCTTGGCTGAGTACAAGAGAGAAGACTGAGCATCCTGCCTCTGCTATGGAATACGTGTCAGCCAAAAGTCACATGTTAGCTGCTCACGTGGGTTAGTTGCAGCCATGTGCCTTGAGAGGCATGCTGGTTGCAGTTGGATGGATTGATGACAGTTGGGAAGGCACGCCACTGGCTCCTTGCGCGGGAACTCTGTGATCGATTTTTGATGTCTGCTGTGGAGGTGCTGGAGGAGGTGGCGTCAAGAGAGCACCTGCTGCACTCAGGCAAGAGTGGTACCTGTGTGCTGGTGTGCAGCGTTCCTGAGCCGGGAAAGGGCTGAGCGAGGGCCAGGCTGAGGCCCACCTCTGCTGATGATGGGAGGTGGTCTTGGCCAATAGAGACTGCTGCTGTCAGGGCGGGAAGGTCTGAAGGGTCCACGCAGCTCGGCTGGGCCCAGGGATGTTTTCAAGTGTGGCCTTTGATTGGCAGCTACTCTTTATGGAACCTGTCCCTGTGGGCTGGGCACTGTCACCCCCAGTTCTCCCCACTGCCTGTACCCAGAATCTGCTGCCTGAGGCCCTTCTGGTCACAATCCCACCGTCTGAGCCTGCTGTTGTCCAAGTCAGCAAACCTCTGGGCCTTGGTGATCTGTGACAGTGAGGTGCGGTTGGGCAGGAGCTAGCCCACGCTGCCACGGCCCGGGTGCAGGGAAGAGCCTCAGAGGATATAGAGGCTGCTGCTAGCCCCAGGGAAGGTGGCCTGGAAGGCGTCCAGGGATCCCAGGGCCTCCTGACTGGGGACTGAGTTCCTCCCTGTTGTCTCTACCCAGCTCCCTCCACAATCTCTCCATTTCCTCCTGCTTCCCAGGAATGACTGTGGTTCAGCAAGCTCATTAGCAAATGGTGCCCGCGACTTTCAGAAGATGTGCTGATTTTCAGTCACCACCTCCCGGGCCTCGTACCCCTGCTAGTTGCCCTGGCTCTGACCCCACAGAGGTGGGTGTGGGAGAACCCAGTGTCCTAAGGGCTCAGTCCTCTGTGCTCAGGGGAAAAATGGGAATGCGGGGTGTTGCTTGTATCCCATGGGTAAGAAGTGCCCCCCAAGGTGTTTCACCCTTGGACTCAGGGTGTCCTCATTCACCTGAAGTGCAAGTGCAGAGTGGGGCTCACCTCAGTGTCACAGCATGCCCCTGCTATGTCCCCAGGCTCAGATTCTTGCCCCCAGAAACCCCATGTATCCCAAGCAGCTGCAGCCCTTCGTCCCTCCAGGCTGGGCCTTCCCGCCTCTGCTGGGTCTGGCTTTGGTTCTGTTCCTTTTGGACTGGTTCTTGGGCTCTTGTCAGAGCCCCTCCCCAGCAAGCCCTGTCTGTCCCCATCTGGTTTCCCACCGAAGCTGTCTCCTACCAGCCTGCTGCCTCTCCTCCAAGCCTGCCCTGCGCCCCACCTCCACCTGCCTCCTTCCATCACACCCTTGTGGCTTTTTAATTCCACTAAATTTACTTTTCTGAAATCAGACACCACAGGGCAGCTGGGAGGAGGGCTGAGCCATTAGTCCCCACACTACGTCCGGCTTGCTCTCGAGTGCCCAGACGAGGACAAGGTCCTGCCCCCTCTGCCCTTGCCTGCCCCTGCCCCCCTGCTTTCTTCGCCTGCACGCGCACCTGCTGTGACTCGTGGGTGCGTCTGGCTTATCACCTTCCAGCTGGCTGGAAATAAAATGTCCCCAAAGGCCAATATCGAAGGATCAGCTTTCTCCATGGCTGATCCGGGGCCTCTCTAGGGCCTCTCGCCACCTATCCCTCAGAGGGACCGTTGTCGTTCCAGCCCTCTTCTCTGTGTTCTCAAGCATTGATCTTGTTTCTGGGATCAGGTAACATAGAGGGGATGTGGGCAGGTGTGGGGTGCCTTGATCCCCACCAGGCCAGGCAGTAGGAGGCTGCGGAGCTGCGGTCAAAGAAATGAGCTCGGTGCACGCACGGGCCCTGGTCCTGCCACCGCACTCACTGCTCGGGGCCGTTTGTTCTGGTGCTGGTTACAACACCAGGACAATGACGGTGTGGTCAGCTTTAATTTCTCTGATATTAAATGCGAAAGAAAGCTGGGCCCAGTGTCACAGGCTAGACTTTGCGAAGCTGAGGCAGGAGTATCATAGGTTCGAGCCCAGCCCCAGGCAACTTAGCAACATAGCAAGACCCTCTCTCAAAAGCTAAAGTATGGGCTGGAGAGGTAGTTCAGTGTGAAGACCTGTGACTCCCAGTATGGTGTATTATAAGAAAAATAAATATATAAATAAGAAGCCATGATGGAAACTGGCCTAAACTTGACTCAGGCACCAGGTGACCTGGGAAAAAGGTTGCCGAGAGCCAGGGAGTCAGGGCAGTAGCATCCTTGGTGGGAGTCGAGACAGGCAGTGGATAAGGACGTCAGTGTGTCCCTGGCAAGGGGCTGGAGAGGGGGCCTGGGCTGGCCATGCCACTCCTAGCCCCCACGCACTGAACTGTGGGCTGCTTTCTAGAAAGGAGCGAGTTTGGGGAAAGTGAAGAGCATGTCAGGGCCCCTGGATGCGGAGAGCCTCCTTCCCCGGGCTGGCCGCTCAGCCAGGCCAGCCACCCCGTCAGCCCAGAACCCGTCTCCTCACCAGCATGAGCTCAGTGGTCGCTCTGACATCCCCCCAGGGATGCCACCCCAAGCTACTCAGCAAATGAGGACTTATACCTTTGTGGGCTGGATTCTGAGCTAGTGTCTCCCTGAGGAGGGGATTAGCTGCCTTCAGCCCCCCCCCCCCCCCGCCCCTCAGTGTCCAGCTCAGCCTTCATCCCCTCGATGAGGCAGGATCCAGCCTGTCCAGAGTGTCATGGCAGCTCTGCCACCGCCGCTGTGCCCCATAGGACAAGGAACGCACAAGCCACAGATGTAGGCTGCCGAGACTTGGGGAGGATGCGGACATGGAGCACCACGTTGCACTTAGACGTTCTGGGCTACCTGGGATTTTCCAGGGGAAGACACTGCCTCCCTGTCTGTCTGTCTCTGCCACTCTGTGTCGCCCGGCAACGTTTTCTCTCTTCCTCTGTCCCTCTCTTTTTATTGCTAATAAACGTCTTATTAGAATGCAAGCAGGGGTACAGTGATCAGCACCTACCATGTCAGGGCCTGAGGCTATGTTGCTCACAATGTGCAAGGTTACCACCATGACCTATGAGGACCCCTGGACGGCACCGAGGACAGTGTCTTGAGTGGCAGGCCTCTCTAGGCCCCGATGATCTGAGCCCAGCCCACTTCTGCCTCTTGTTTCTGGGATCGGGTAACATAAAGGGGCCCAGGCCACCAACACCAGCCCAGCTGTGACCTAGAGAAGGTCAGCCCTCAGTTAGCACATGTGACAATTGCTCACACAAACCGTCTCATGGGAGTCCTGTGTGTCACTGTTGGCAGTGACCTGGGCTCCACTGAGCCTGGCCACTGTGTTTTCTAGATGAGTCACTGAGGCCCAGAGAAGTCAGGGCCCAGCACGGATCGCCCAGCAGTCAGCAGGGACAGGCAGGGACAGACAGGGACAGCCTCCGGGCACTACGTCCCCTTTGTGCCCACTGCCTGATGTGTGCCTCGCCGCAGCCACCAGGGCCCAAGGCAGTGCCAAGGGACGGTGAGAGTGGACAGGAAGTGTGCCTCTGCCTCGTCCTCCTGTTCTCTGTCCCCTGCTTGGGTTCCCTGGTGATGGCAGGAGCAGGCACCACAGCCTCGGCTCCCTGTCCCCACAGTCCGTCCTGTTGTCCTTTCTCCCTGTGCCACCCCATCCCTGGAGAACTGGGTCCCCGTTTCTGGCCCCTCTTCCCAGCAGATTCTCTGTGGCTTATTTGCAAACTATTTCTGCTTCTAATGAGTGTTTTTCTTTTTTGCCCTTGTCCTTTAAAAGGCTTAATGAGTGTTTTTGGCACCAGCAAGGCAGGGGGTGTGGCTCTGCCTGCTTCTGCTGCCACTCAGCCAGTTGGGCTGCAGATTCTCGCCTGCTGGGGCGGAGGCTGTGGGGAGGGGGGGGGGGTCTTCCCAGGAGCACTCACAAAGGCCTGCAGGATGACAGGGACCGGGGGCTTAGGGGAGACCCAGGGCAGGATGGGGGGCTCCTGAATTGCTAGAGAATAGCAGACATTTGAAGTTACAAGGATATTTGAGTACTGGAAGGAACACTGGATTCTGCGTTTAAGCCGCTGGGCTCTAGTCCTGCCTGATACACTTTGAGCACCAGGAGCTTAGTGATGGACACTTGCCACATGGAACTTTCCTTGTGTGCCTCAATTTCACCGGGAAGAAGTGTCCTAGTCTCCCAGGTGAAGGGTGGGGGCAGGACTGATGCAAGACTTCAAGGTCACGCGTGACTGCCATTTCTGCCTCTTTGTGGAGATGCCATTATCATCCCTTTCTATAGATGAGGCCTTCGAGAGGCAGAGAATTAGGTGGTTCTCGTATGTGTGTAGCCCAGGGTCTTCATGCTGAGCTACGTTTCCAGCCACTTTTTTTTGTGTGTGTGATTGTGAGACACAGTCTCACAAAGTTCTTATGTTGTCCAGCCTTCGGCTTGAACTTGGGATCTTCCTGCCTCAGCCTCCCAGAGTGCTGGGATTATTATAGGCCTGTATCACTGAGCCTGGCTGAGAATTGAGTACCTTGTCTCGGGTTGCTGAAGTGGCCAGAAAGTGAGACAAAAAAGTTGCTCAGCCCTTCACCCCAACATTCTGCTCCTGCCTCTGCGTTAGCCCTGGCCCCTCGTCACCTACAGAGGACACAGCAGGGCCAAGCCCCCGGCACACGCTGCAGGGAGCCCACCACGGGGGCCTACGCAGCCATGGCGCCTGAGCACAGGGACCAGGCTATGGCGGCCCTGAAGGAAGTGGGCAGATACCTTTTCCAGGGCTCTGAGGATGAACTTAGCACCTTCTGTTGGTCAGCTGCCTAGGGCAGGGTCCAGGCTCCCCCACATGCCCCACAGTGATCACACCTCCTATTTGCCTGGGGCTCTGAGTTTACTGGGTGGGGCTGAAACCCCCAAATCCAAGAGCAGCAGCCGTTTTTTCAGAAGAAGGGACAAGCAGGGCTCTGAGGTGGCTCCTGGGGATGGGAGGAAGGCAGGGGTGAAGGAGGCACTGAGTGCCCCTGGGGAAAGTGGCCCCTGGATTCCCTCCTGCTCCAGGCTGGTGGTCTGGTGGCAGAGTCTGCAAAGCTACCAGTGGGATTTCTGTGGCCAGAGCAGGTGTGGCCAGCATCCCTGCCATGTGGCTCACCCCTAGTCACCCCAACAGGCTTGAATCTTAGCTGGAAAGTGACAAAATACTCTGTCACCTGGGTGTCCTGTCACTGGCACCTCCCTCTGTTGGGCAGCTCCGTAGGTACCACATCCTGCAGCCTCAGGAAGGGCCACTGGGGTAAGTCAGGCTGGAAGGGCCAAGGAGCCAGTCGGGGCAAGAAACACGTGCCCTTGACCCCAGGGTCTCTGGCCTCGTCCTTACAGAAGGTGTTTCACCAGCAGGCCATCCCTAAGATGCATTCGAAAGCTTAACAGGACATCACCCCCTGTTTTCTCTTTCTTTTTTTGTATGAAAAGGAGCAAATCATAGCTTCATAAAAATACCTTTTTGTTCAGTACCCACGTTTCTGTTTGAGCAAAGTGAGCCAGAGGGACTGGGAGCCGAAGCGCACAGGGCCTCCCTGTGAGGTCACGCAGCAGCCCCATCCACACGAGACACAGAGCCCAGGGTCGCCAGGGACCGAGGCTGTACATGGGGGCTGTGGCACAGGGGGCTTGGTGGCAACTGGCACTGTGTCCCAAATGGGTATCATCCAGTCTAGCTCAAGGGAGGGATGAAGGTTGGTGCCTGAGAGATCCTTGAGCCCTCGGTCTAGGCAGTGGGGAGAGAAAGGTGGCCAGATCTGCCACATCTGGGCATCATGGAAGCTAAGAGCTCAGCCTGCCCTGTTGTCTCTGGTCTTCCAGATGTGACTTCCCCTAGGCCACAGGAAGTGGAGGGCGTGGGGGGCGCAGGATGAGCTGAAACTCCCTTCTTGCGCTTCCCCGTTGTGGCTCCCACACACACCCGTGGTTATCATGTGTAGGAGACCTCAAACCTGGTCCTGGGCAGTAGTCACCTGGCAGTGGTCCAGAACCCCAAGTCCATTTGGTTCTTGCACTGCCCTGGGAGGGAGTCAGGACTGACATTAATTTGGCCCACAGATGAGAAACCGAGGCTCAGAGAGAATGAAGAAGGAAGAGGGAGGCAGGTCAGGGCCTGTTCAGGCTTCTGAGCAGAGGTAGTGTGTGTCCGGAGCTCGCAGGCCCCAGTGGCCGCACCCTGGAGATACCTGTGTGCAGTGAGCAGAGAGAAGATGGCCTTTGCACCCTAGGTGCTCTGAGCTCGCGGGGACCAGTCCCAGCACCACACAGTTCCAGACTCAGCAGTGACCCACAGTGTCCCAGCCCTGGGCCCCGTGGGTTTCTAAGAGGCTGGGTCTAATGCAGGGTCTCTTTATTCACACCCATGGCTGTGACATCTGACCATAAGGTCACTCCAGAGCCTGTGGCCTCAGCAGGGACCTCAGCAGTAGCTCCAGAGGGTGCATGGGGGCAGGAGTAACCAGGCCCTGACATTTGGGGTAGACCCCTGAGTGGAGCTACAGGTGAAGGACCTTTGGCATTCATGGTACTTCTGACCCTAAGCTTCCGTGTAGGTGGTACCCAACACCAGAGGAGAATGGGACAGGTGATCACTGGAGGCTTCCTGGTAGAGGAAGAATGAGCCCACGCTAGAGGGATAGAAGAAACGGGTTGGAATGTTCTTCCATGTCCTCCTGACATAAGGCAGGTGAACCTCGTGTGCAGTGACTGTGGGGCTGACACGGCTCAGGGATCCCAGCTCCACACACGTGGTCCCAAGTTGTCTGGGACAGAGCCTTCAGATGAGGGTCCTGGGCTCCAGAACCAGTGTTAAGGAGGCCTAGAATTTGCCACCTCTGCTTTGGGTTCAGAAGAAGGCAGAGAGAAGAGGTGACTCAGGCGCAAGTGTCCTTTGAACCCAGGAATTGAAGGCCCGCCTGGGAAACGTAGCGAGAGCCCGTGTTTAAAAGCAAAAGTGAGCAAAGGGCAGTGGCAGCCTCTTCGTGACCGGCCACAGTGACAAGCGCCACCGTGACATCAACAAGAATCGCACTAGGCCACGGACTTCCTTGCACTTCGCAGGCCTGGGAGGTCAGTTGTCACCATGTGGACAAGAGGGTGCCTGGGAGCACTCAGGGCCCATGCAGGCCGGCCATGTATGACGATGCATGGTCCCAGCAGTGTACCTGTTCACCTCTCCGAGCCTCCTGCAAATGCTGTGTCCTTCATCAGGGAACAGGGTCAGGTCTTAGGTCAGAAGCCAGCAGGAGCGGGGTGCGTGCACTGCAGGGGGAGGGTGCCAGGCTGGGGCTGCAGGAGGGGAGGGGGCAGCCATGTGGCAGGCCGGAAGAGCCCCTGGCAGGAGGAACCCGGGCCAGACAAAGCGACAAGGCGAGTGGCTCAGTCCCCAGGGTTGCAGCCCAGAGGGGCACCGCCCAAGTGTGTCCCCAAAACCCTCCAGATGGCTTTTCATTAAGGAAAACGCAAGGAGCAACTTTTGCGCAGCAGAGCAGTTTTGTGGCCGAGGAAGGGGTGAGTCTGGGGGAAGAGGATAAACAGGACATCACACAGATAATTCTGGAGCTGCCTTCTCGTTCCAGCTTTATTCTAACTGGCAGCCTCCGCATCCTTCTCCGTTTAATGTCCCCTGAATGGCGCAATGAGGAGATAAGGTAGACACCAGGAATTTACAGTGCTATGCAAAAAAAAAAAAAAAAAAAGAATCGCTCTGTTCCATTAAGATTTCAGGCCCCTTGCCAAGGCCGCACAGCAATGTGGGTAGTGTTTCCTCTTAGACATCTTTGCTTGATTGCAATTTACGATGCCAAGGCCACCTCTGTACCTACCTAAAGCCTCCAGGAAATATGGCAGTCCCCCAGAAGTGGCTATTATCCATCCTCTCTCAGGAAAGTTCTTGGGTATCTTCCAGAAGCTTCCCTCATCTCGATCCCTTCCTTCCCCTTTCTCTGGGAACAGGGGAATAGGGGACGTCTGGGTCCCCTGAGCTCAGGTGGCAGCTGCTAGGGCCATAGGACCCTGTCCCCCTCCCCCTCCACACACACACACCCCAGTGGCTGACTAGGGCAGCTCTTCCAGCGCCATGCTTAGAGTCAGGAAGATTTGAATTCACTTTCACCGTTTCCAACTGTAGGCCTTGGATGAAAAAATTAGCCTTGAATTTTATTTCTCTTTTAGTAAAACAGGCGTACATTACGCCCCCTGTTGAGGTCTTTGGGAAGTCAAACTAAACTCGACTTGCGAAGGTCTTAGTATCGTTCTTGGCAAACTGTTTGGTTTCGCCACCCCACCAGGACCAGGGCCAGCGGCTTCTACTCTGGGGTAGGCTTGGCAGTTGGAGTGGGCATCTGGAAAAAGGTCCCATCCAGACCACCTCCCAGTGGCGGGCGGACAGGCCTGAGATGCTTCTGTGGATCACAAGCCTGCCTCCAAGCTTGGGCAGAAATCTGATGTATGGTACATGGGAAGAAACCTCCGAGAGTTTGGGAGGTTTATCTCCCCAGTCCCCTCACCCAGGGGGCCCTCTGCTTCCTGCCCTGCTGTGTGGGGGACCCCAGTGTACCAGGCCTGTCCCTAAAGTCCTCCTCTGCCCAGGCTGGACCGGAAGACATAGGAAAAAGAACACTACCAGAGCTGCAGTTCCTCAGAGATGGGAATTATTAATTAGTCTTATTATCCACACCATGTCAGTCTCTTAATCCTCCAGTCTGCAGAGCTTTATGCCTCCATGGTGCGTACTGTCTGCGTGGCTAAACAATTGCTTTTAATATGAAGGCAGAACAATGGGCCATGCGGTTTGGTTACTATCTTGATTTATCAAGCCAAACAACTTCTGCTCCCCTTTCCAGAAAATCCTTCAAAGGCGAGGAGAATGCCAAAGCTTCTTAATTTCCTTTCTAGATGGCTTATAATGTGGGGCTTTTGTTCAATTAGCCCTTTCGTGTAATCTGCAGCTGACATTCTGTCCTTAATATCCTAATCTTCTTTGGAGCAAAGGGGAAACTGCTTTCCAAAGCAAAAGACAAAAGTGTGCCTCAAGGAAACGCTTTCCGCCTTGCCTCTGAAGGAACTCGCAGGGCCGCCAGTGAGATTCAGATGTGATCTGATGCAGTGAGCGGGGAACGGGAGTCTCTGCGATGCGCTGCACGCGCGGGTGTCAGGAGCTCGCTCTGGCCTCCAGAGGCACCCCGGCGGGTGACACCAATCCTCACGGGCGTGATGTATAGATATGTAGGTTTACCTTATTTGTGGTGCTGTGGATTGAGCCTGGGGCCTTCACACTAAGTTACACCCCAGCCCATGTTATTTTTTATTTTGAGACAGGACTTCCCAGTCACTAAGTTGCTCAGGCTGGGCTCAGTCCTCCTGACCGAGCCTTGTGGAGTGCTGGAGTCACAGGCCTGTGCCGTTGTGCCCAGCTGCGCACGTTGTAGACCCAGATGTGGAGGTTGCGTGACGTGGCATCGTCGTCCTTACACTGCCAATGCGTGTCTGACTCTCAGGTACCCCTGTGTGAGACACACATCTACTGTCTGGACTTACAGCAAATGGCTTTAGCTAGACAGGTGTCCACAAGAATACCTAGGTACACACAGGTGCCCCATATGTGTGCATATGCGTGCATAGTTTTACACAAATGGCATGCCAAAGATATACTCAGGTATGCATAGTTGTATACAGGTATGCACAGATGTGTAGGTGTCCACTGGTATACATAGGTAGACACAAGTGCACAAAGGTACATGCAGGTGTACAGAGATATGCATAGTTGTACATGGGTGTACATAGGTGTGAACAGGTGTGCACAGGCTGAATATAGGTAGACACAGATGCCCAGAGATATATACAGGTGTGCAGAGGTATGCATAGGTAGACGTAGCTGCACAGAGCTATATGTAGACGTGCGTAGGTATGCATAGACACGTACAGGTAGACACAGGTGTGCAAAGATGTATGCAGGTGTACGCATGTATACCAAGGTATGTACAGGTAACAAAGATACATATAGGGCTACACAGGCACGTATAGCTCCACACAGGTGTGCATAGCTGGGCACAGGTGTGCTCAAGGATCACCACTCCTCACACCTCCCATCTCTATTCTGCTCTCCTGGTGCCAGGATCTGGGCAGGGATGGGGCTGAAGGAAGCCTGATCGTCGTGCCACCACCTTCACAAAAGCCAGGGCTTCCTGGGTATCTCCCAGCCTCCCAATTGCCGGGTCCCCCATTGTTGGGGGGGGGGGAGTAGTACTGACAGGACTGCACCTCCTAGTCTGCCTGGCCACCAGGAGAAGGGGTAGTGAGCCCCACCCATGCCCTCCCCAGGCCCCATGGGCTGTTGTCCGGGGAGATTCGTGGAAGCGTGGGGACCCTCCTGCCCACCCGGTCCATAGTCCCTCCCCTGTGCCCCCTGCATCTCTTCAACCAAACCCACAGGCCACCTTGCCATGCTCACTTCCGTGACCTCCCGGGAGCACCCACCAAGGCTGGTTGTTGCCTCCTTCCGGAATGTTCTCTGCTCCCAACCCCCTCCCTGGTCACCTCCCTTCCAGCCCTGATGTTGGCATCTCCTTTGGTGTCCTTGGCTTCTCTTGGCATCATCTCATGCCACGCCAGGTTGAGGCCAGCAGCTCCCCAGTTCCTGGCTGCGCTCCAACCTCCCTACCCAGAACAAGAATCAATACCTAGCCGCCTCCTTGACTCTTGTTGAGTCTACAGCTCAGACTTCTCTGGGCCACAACAGGACCCGGGAGCTGCTTGTGCTCTGGCTCCTCCCGTCCTCCCATGGCAAGAAATAAACCTCCATCCAGGGATCCAGGCAGCCCTGTCCTCCTCCTCCTTCCTCTCATCCCCGCTCCTGAAGAGGAAGTCTGTGGTTAAGCAGGCCTTGATGTGGGTACAGTTAAGGCATCAGAGATCCTGTGGGGCCCCTGGAAGGTTCACCCCAAAGATATAGGTGGCAGAATTCCCTGTGAGGCGGGCTTGGAGGACTGAGAAGAAAACCCAGAGCAGAAGTGTGTGCTGGTCCTGAGTAACTAGAAGGTTTTCTAACTTAGAGACCAGGTTCTCCAAAAAGCTCCGTGGATTCCAGAGAGACTCACTACTGACAAGGGGCTGTTTCAGTGCTTTCTCTGCAGGGGGCGTATGGGGGGGAGGTGGGGCTGGGGTCAACCTGTGGTAAGTCCTCAGTTCGGGCTCCTGAGGCAGGTGCTCACCTGTGGGGTGATGTGAACAATCTGTGTGTGGGGATCCCACCCCAAATCAGGGTATCTGATCCCATGAGAGCATGAGTTCTGAGCCCCACTGTGGGGTTGGGGGGCCGCAAGGAGACCTTTGGCTCAGGAAGATCTGCCCACAGCAGTCCCAACCTCTTCCTAAGCCCCCACAGCTGAACACCAGCTCAGCAGGGGATGGTTCCAGGGCTCATGCTCCCTGGGCCATGCCCCATTGGGAAGAGGGGGTACCATCCCAGTGCCCTCCTTCCCTAGAGGAAGGGTCTTCAGGCTGCTCCATGTGAGCCCACAATCCCCGGAGGCCTCTTCCCAGAGCCTGGAAAAGGTCCCTGAGGCAACTGCCGAGGCCAGACCCGTGGTGGTGCAGCCATCTGTGTTGTAATCCCACTTCTAGAACTACGTAGGTCTACGTCAGTGTGGGATAAACAGCCCCAAACCTGTGCTCCGTGCCCTCCTTCAGAGAAGGGTGCGGGGAGTTGGAAGGATTCAAGAGTCCTTTCTTCTTTCTTCTTTTTAACTCTTCTTTTCCTTATGGTACCAGTCTCAACCCCAGAGCCTTCACTTTGAGCTACATCCCAGCCCATTTTTAGTTTTGATTTTGAGACAGAGTCTTGCTAAGTTGCCCAGACTCAGAGAGAACTTGTCATTCTCCTGCCTCAGCCTCCCATAGTGCGGGGATGACAGGCCTGCAACATTTTTAACATTCCATACCAGCCGCCCTCCCAGGCAGCCCAGCGTGCAGCCTGGCCACCAGCCCTTGCTGTCTGATCAGAGAACCACGCTCACAACGTTAGCCCAAGTCGAGCTTAATTAGATAAAGGATCATTCCACTGCCAGCACTGGGCCCCACTTTCCCAGCTCCAGGAATGATGTCAGGATGCGATGCTGCCTGGGGTGGAGGCGGGGGACAATGGTGGGGGGTGGGGGGACTGCCTCTTTCGGGGAGAAACGGCAACTGCCCTCCATGGATGCGGCAAGTAAAGAAACAGGGAGATTTGCCTTGCCGGGAAGCTTTCTGTGCTTATAAATACTTAACAGTTGGCTCTCCAAGAAGAAACAGAAACGATGCCTTACATGTGAATATTCTCACATTAACAAATGTAAAACTATCATGTGACACCCACCGGCTTGCAGAATTTGCACCGTGGTAGCAGAGGGTGTGTTGCTGTGTTATGGCCACATGTCATACAAACCTGGAGGCCCGCACCCAGGTCTAAGCTCCTAGGTCTTGTTCCTGTGTCTCTGCTCCTTACCCAACACTAATACTGCTCACCACTGGGGCAGACCTGTAATCCTGGAGCTCTGGGAGGCTGAGGTGCAAGGATTGAGCCCAATCCAGGCAACTTAGTGGTTTAGCAAGACCCTGTCTCAAAATTAAAAATAGAAAAGGGCTGGAAATATAGGTCACTGTGAAGATCCTGGGTTGAATCCCAGTACCACACACAGACTCACACACAGTGTTAAAATAGCAGTTGTCCTGGTGACTGAGCACCTCGCGTTCCCACCAATTTCCACCCTAATGCCAGCTCTGTCAGGGACATCCACAGAGGAGGGGCCCATGCCCAGGAGCATCCATTAGGGAGTGATGTTGGAAGAACACAGGGAGGAAGCCATTCTCAGCCCCTCCCAGCTACAGGTATTTCCCCTTGATCACTCGGTCCTTGGTCGTAGACAGGTGCCTGACTCTCGCAGGCCGCTGTTTCCTCTGTCTATAAGTAGGTGTGCAGGGCTTGTCCTGCACGGGCTCCCTTTGCCCTGGTTCCAGCTCCCTTGTGTTGACTCAGCCCCAGACAAGGGCCACACTGCAGCTGCCAAGCATGACATTCAGAGCTGGCCTCAGTTCAGGAGTGGCCAGTGTGACCAGAGGCCTTGGCAACAAGGCACAACCCATTTCTGTCAGGATCTGTGCTAGAAGGGACGGCTGTGAGGGAGCCTCTAATCCTATTGGAGAACTAGGCCCCCACACCCTGCACCGTGCCTTGGGACATGGCCTTCATAGATGCTGGAGGCAAAGGAGCCACCCCAAGTGGACACTCTTCCCAGGGAGACCAGGCTGAGGGCAGACACCAAAGCATATTATTCTTATTATTAGGTTTTTCAACCACCCTGGGGGATTGAATGCAAGGTCCTCAAAATGAGCATCATCTCAAGCCCTTATTTATTTATTTATTTATTTATTTATTTAGAGATAGTGCCTTGCTAAATTACTAAGTTCCCCAGGCTAGATTCAAACTTGTGACCCTCCTGCCTCAGCCTTCTAGGGTGCTGGGATTACACATGTACCACCGCACCTGGCTCAGTTCAGAATTTCTGATTTGGGGAGCAAAGGTACTTTCCCCTGAGCTTGCTTCTCAACCTGACCAGGAGAGAGCCCCCAGGGACCCAGCGGCGTTCCCCGGACTCAGTCTTTGTGCCATGAGTCACTTGTACCCCATTATTTGGTTTTGTTTGCAAATAACCTAGAGAACAAAAAATAAACATTCATTTTCCTTCCAAACAAAAAGGAGGCCGTAGCCCATGTTCCACCAGCAGTCCGAACGCTCCGAGCCCGTGTGGTTGCACGCAGCACCCTGCGGTGACCCCACTTCCTCCTTCCTGTCACACCAAGGTCCCCAGCAGGAGGCACTCCCACCACCAGAAGAAACAATGTTCCCTGCACTTCCTGGAATAGCCAGAAACACACCCCTAAGCCCCAGTGTAAGCTCAGAATGGACCCAGAGGGTGTATCCTCACATGTCTCAGTGGACAACCCGCTGATCCCCGATGTTACATGTGATGTGGGCATGCTTTGCTGTCACCGTGGGTCATTGCATCTGGGAGGGGGAACGGGAAGGCACTAAATAATTACAAGCACTTCTGCGATTTTTTTTTTTTGTACTGACTAAGGTTAAAATGAATAGTGTTGATCTGCTGCCCAGGCAGTAGGCTTGTTAAAGGAAATGGTATTTAAAATGATTTTTGAGCCAAAGCAATTTGGCTGCTCCGAGGCGTCCTTTATCTTTTGCTTTCAAGAGGATAATAATGTTTAAAAACGAAGTCACTCACACCATGTCCTGTCAGAAAGCCAGGCCGTGATGGGCAGCTCTTGCTCTGGGCTTGTTTACTTACTCCATGATGGGAAATGTGAGTTCGCAGGCCCCCTTCTGCTGGGCGGTGGGTGTTCCCGTCAAACGAACCCAGCACCGTGGCTGGATCTGTGTCCTCAGCTTGGGCCGGCTCACTCTGCAAGTAGGAGTGGTCCAGCATGGCAAGAGCCTCTGTGCTGGGAGCTCAGGGCCATACCCAACACACAACCTGCAGGAAGAGGAAAGGCCTAACGTGGCTCGTGGTTTCTGTCATGTTTGCTGGCCCCAAGGCAAGAACCTCATGGTGGAAGGGCACACAGGAACAAAGCTGCCTAGTTCATGTGGCTGGGAAGCAGAACAGGGACAATGACAGGAACACGTGCGGGTCCAGACATAGACCCCAACGCCACGTCTGCATGGTCCACCCACACGTGTATGCGCGTGTCTCACCGATCCCCATGGTTGATCCCAAGTGAGTCATGCTGACACTCCACCCTGTCTGCCACAGAGGGATCTGCCCAGGGAGGATGAAGTCAGCTCCCGTGTGGTGAAGAGCTGTCTCCTCCATGGAGACCATGATGGGCACCTGTTGGGAAGGCCTGGCCAGGTCCTCCTGGGCAGGGCTGTCTTCTGTCAGTCTCAGCAGGGACCGCAGACTCACCCTGTAGACTGAAAGAGGCAAAGAGTGCATCTTCCCTGGGTACAGAGAGAGGGAAGGAGCGCCAAGACCCAAGAGCCTGCAGAGCCTCGTGCGGGCTGGGCAGAACTTAGGGTGTCTTGGGTGGCGCCAACCTTTTGCCCCGAGGCAACCCAAAGCAACACTGTGGGTTGGAAGGAAATGCCCAGGGCAGTAAAGGGAGACCACATCATGTTCTCCTGCATGAGGACCTGAGCACACACGCACACACACAGAAGTCCCAGGCACAGTGCCTGGCACGCAACAGCAGACCCGCACAATTTTGATCCTTCTTTGATCTTTCCCTTCCTTTTTTCTTTTCATTTCTTTTCGTAGTACGGCGCATCCAGCCCAGGGCTTTCACACTGAGCTACCTTCCCAGCCCATCCTTCCATTTTTTATTTTGAGACAGTCTCGCCAAGTTGCTGAGTTGCCCAGGCTGGGCTCACACTTGTAATTCTCCTGCCTCAGCTTCCCAGAGCGCTAAGACAACAGGCCAACACCACCAAGCCAGATTTCTGATTTCTTTCATTCCTCAAAAGCAGAGACTCCCTGCCTCAGGAAACTGTCGGGGCAGAGTTTGTCCTTGAGGGGACTCTGGCTTTCCGGAAAACGCATGGTGCTGTCTTGGGGCTTCCCTCCTAAATGCCCCGCCAGGCCTCCCTGACCCAAGTCTTGTCTCACAAGGATCCAGTAAAGTGAGGGACCATGAAATGGGGACCCTGGGGGTTATGGTCTTAGGTGGATGTGCTTGTCATTCAGGTCAGAAGTCACTAGGCACCTGGCCAGGGAGGGGTGCTGTGGCCCGATGGGTGACGGTGGCCTCTCTCTCATCTGACCCAAGCTGGACAGGTATCAGTGACTTCTCTGGTTTCGTCCCACGGAGGACCCTGCAAGCCTGGCCCACCAGCAGGCTGAGCCAAGCTGGGACATTTCAGATGGCCACTGCTGCCTTGACAGATTTGCAACACACGCCCAGGCCCAGTGTGTTCTGCCTTTGATGGGGAGGTAGCCTTCCGGGGTTTTTCTTTCAAGAGATGCAGATTTAATGGACTGTGATTTTCCTCCAGATCTGCTGTTTAAAAAAAAAAAAAAAAAAAAAAAGCAGCATTAAAAAAGCAACTCGGAATTTCTATTTGCTCAGGGAAAAAAAAAATCTGCTTGCTATTCAGGCCCTAGATTTTCCTGAGAGATTAGTGTACTTGCCTGCCAAGATGTTGGCTAAAGGAAAACACATTTGCTATAGATCAGAAATATTTATCCTTTCCTGGGCAGGAGACCCGAGAGCTTCCTCTGAATGCGCGGGTCCTGGGAATACAAACGACTAGCCTCCCGGGCCGGGGCACAGAGGCCTCAGAAAGCCTTCGCAGGGCAGAAGCCATGAGGAAGAGTCAAGCCAGGCTGCAAGGACCTAAGCGCATAGGTCACTGGGGCTGGCAGAAGCTGAGAGTCAGCAGGAAGGGACCAGGCTTTGCCCTGTACATTAACCTCATCTGGGCAGAGGATGTCAGTCTACCTACCTCATATGCCCTGAGAGTAGGGGTCTGGGATGGGGCTTCGGGGCCTAGTCCTCCCTTGAGCTCCGTGCTGGGGCCTCTAAATGACTTCTACCTTCTTTTCAGCCCCTTTCTCAAACTTAGCAACCTCTTGTATGGTTGCTGCTGAAGGCCCACCAGGGGAAAGTTCAGCAGAGAACCCTGACAGTGACGTCCTCTCGGGGCCAGGCCAGCGTCCTGAAGGGAACAGAGACCTGGCACATCCTCTGAGGACTGAGTTGGCAAGCTGACACTTAGCAAATTTTCTCTCCGGGTGTCACCAGCCATTGATTGCTATAGTTGGGGTTCACCTGGCCCTTGTCGTGACCTCCTGGATCCTTTTCAGAAAGGCCAAGCTCAAGGATGGGCAAATTGGGAAGAAGAAGAAGTGGGAATCCCTTCTGACATCAGGGCCTGTTGTGAGTCTTTGAGACAGGCGTGATTTACCCTTGACTGCCTGCCCAGGCGTGGCTGGGCCTGAGAATCCCGGACCAAGGCTGCCTGGAGCTTCAGGCTCTGGCTTTCCGTCCTGGGATCCAGCAGAGCCAGTCGTCAGCATTCTGGAGCAGAAGCCTCCCTGGGCTGCTTTGATGATTCCAGGCAGAGGAGGACCCCCGCCCACAAGCCCCCAGGCCTCATCCAGGTGCAGAATGGCCCTTCCTCCCTGGATTGAAGCATCTGTCAGGGAGAATTGTGCTAACAAGAACCGAACTAACCAGGGACACTGTGCCCTTTCACTCCGAGCCGCTAGGTCTTGTTCAAACAGGATTCCCTCCCGAGCCTCTCAAGGATAAGTCAGCCCGGGAGAGACCGTGAGTCCTGGGAATTCATTGCGGGGCACTCATCCGCACTTATCTGTTTTGGGCCTATTGCAGGGAGCCTCCCGGCTGTCATTTCATCTCAGGTAATGAAAGCGTCTTTCTTCCCCCTCACAACACAACTGAGGAAGCACTTCCTCCCTCTCTCCTTCTCTGTTTTCTGGCTGTGAGCTTCCCCCGGGGCTGGGGAGAGCTGCCCTGCAGATCTGGCCTCTTGGGCCTGCCGGTTGGCACAGGGTGGCGTGGCCGTCCTCTCTTCGGGCCGGCTTTTTCGGAGGCCGACCCACATGGCAGTGGGAGCTTTGTACATGAAAGTCAGCTGAAGAGCAAGCAGGAGGAGAGGGGATGAGGGGACTGGTCGGGATCTCCGGTGGCCAGGCCTGTGGCGGACAAGCTCATGGGCTTCCGGGTGTGGGTATGGCCTGCAGGCTGCTGTGGCCTTGTCAAGGGTAAATGCTGGAGTGTGGGCGTGTAGGAAGGCAGAGAGGGGGCAAGTTTGTGGGCACTACCTGTGTCCCAAGCGGGTCACAGCCTGCGTGTGCCCCTGGGTGCCGCAGGCAGGGTAATGTAGTTTCCGCTGGCTACACAGCCACTCGATACCCTGGTGATAGCCACAAACTTAGATGTCATGGCCACAGAAGCGTTTCCCAGGAACAAACCACAGTGTCTGAGTTGGACCTCATTTGTCTGGTATCAGCCATAATTAGAAAGTAGTTGCTTCAGGCCAGCCGAGATGGCATGCGCCTGTAATCCCAGCACTCTGGAAGGCCGAGGGAAGAGGTTCACCAAATTGGAGGGCATCTTGAAGAATTTAGGGCTTAGAAAGGTGCTACCACAAAATAAAAAGGTCTGGGATGCAGCTCAGTGTCAAGGCTTTAGGTTCAGTACTAGAGAAAAAATAAAGTAGGTATATCAGAAAATGAGAGTTAGAGGATAGCGTCCCACCCCTGTCCTACTGTCCCCTTACAAGGAAGATCCTGGGATGTAGCCAGGACGGGTGCCCAGACCAAGGAGAACACCAGGTCCCTTTGGCACCTCTGTCCTCCCTGTGGCCCTCTTGAGGTAGTAGGTTCGAACATGCCCAGCCCTTCCTGAGATGTCATTGTGGAAGGATGGTAGGTGGAGACATCTCCCTGCTTGTCCCACAGCTTGGGGACTTGGGAATGTGTGTGTGTGTGTGTGTGTGTGTGTGTGTGTGTGTGTGTGTACACATGTGCATAAGTGTGTGTGTGTGTGTGTGTGCACACGAATGTGTGTGTACATGACTGTATTGAATGTGCTTGTGTGTGCACGTGGGCATGATGGTAGACTAGTTTGTAATTCTTTGCAGGGTTGAGTACTGCCAGCTTCTGTGCTGTATGCTGGCATCATTGCTAAAAGGTAGGCCCTGGGGACCCTCTGCATATAGGCGCTAAGGGTATAGAGAGGCCCCCCTGGACAGCATGTCAGGCACACCCCCGGCCCCTATCAGCAGCAGTGGCCTCTCTAAGATCCTCCCTCGTGCCAGCCATTGTCACACCCCTGGCGACCCAGCTTCAAGTATTGCAGCTCACCAGGGCTAGTGGCGCAGGCCCATTATCCCAACACTCTGGGAGGCTAAAGTAGGAGGATGACAAGTTCAAACCCAGCCTGAGCGACTTGGCAATTTAGCGAGACCCTGTCTCAAAATCAAAACTAAAGAAGTGGTCTGCAGAGGTAGCTCAGAGTGAAGGCCTTGCGCTCTGTTCTCAACACTAAAATCAAGCAAAGCAAACCAACAAAAATCCTACAGGTCAGAGTCAGTGGTGAGAACTGACTCCGTTGGAGTTGGGGTGTTGGGGATGTCTTTCTTCCACTGCGGTCTGAGGTTGACTTCAGAGAGAAGGGCACAGTACCTGCCTCCTTTGCTATGTTATAGCCCCAGGCCTGGGTGGTGCTGAGCACCCTAGTGCCCAGCCTGTGGCCTCTGCAGGCCCCAGAAAATTTTAGCGTCCTGTGCTCCACTGGCCACGCTTGACCTGTACAAGGGGTCTCTTCCAGACCAGGGGTGGTAGGTGGGATGTCTAGGGACAGAGTGGCCCCGCTCAGACCCCTTAGCCGAGCACGCAAGCCTTGGGAGCAGCACTTACTACCACATGTACCGTGGTTTATCACCGATGCCAGCACGTTTATGAGCCAGTGCTGGAGTGCCAGACTCAGCAGCCTTGAGAGAGGCTGCTAAGGAGGTCAGTTCCAGAGCCCTGTCCCCAGAGCCTCTGTGGTGGATCTGCTGGCAGAAGGACCAGGGTCCCCAGCCTGGCCTGGCAGCTGGGAAGTGTCAGGGGAGAAAGTCCAACCGTGGGCCACGGGGCTCGGTGGAACAGTGTGGCTTGGCGTCCCCAGACCAGATGCAGCCTGCCAGCAGCCAGTCTTCTGCTGCTACCTGTTAGATTTGCCTGCTACATACGGAGGACTCACCCAAGACATCTCTGTGTGGAGACTTGTGCTCAGAGGGCTGTGCGTACTGGTGGAACGGGACACTGGATTTGCACATGCAGTAAACAGGCAGGCTGGTGTGCAGGGTCGCCAGCTTTCATAAGTAAGAAATTTGCTGCAGCAGGGGTGCAGATCTGTCATCCCAGCACTCTGGGAAGCTGAGGCAGGAGAACCACGAAATTGCCCAGTGAAACTCCGTCTCAAAATAAAAAACTAAAAACTGGGATGTAGCAATGTAGTTCAGTGTGAAAGGCTTGGACTTGATCCACAGCACCGAAAAAAAAAAAAAAAAAAAAAAAAGCCGTCACATCACATTTGGAATTTCAAGTAAACAACAATTTTTAAACTTTTTATCATAAGCATACCCCCCCCCCACAAAATCTGGGGTCTGCCCACAGAGTCGATTAAGTGTCCATCTGAGATTCAAACGCAGTTGCCTGCTGTGTCTCATCTGGCCACCCCTCTGCTGCAGGCTTTTCTCGTTTTTCTCTTCCGGCTTCCCCATCCATCTCATCTACTTAACACGAGTTGGGGGACTCTCTGTCACATGGACACTTGCTAGAACCCACATTTCTTGGCTGTCTGTCCCTGGAAAGATCCCCAGGGGCTGGCGTGTTTTCTGTTGTTGTTTATGGAACCGGGGTTCAAGCCTAGGGCCCTCACACTGAGCTATACCCCAGCCTTATTTTTTCTCTCTCTTAATTTTGAAACAAGGTCTCATTAAGTTGCTGAGTTTTCCAAGCTGGGCTCCAAGGTGTGATTGATTCTCTTACCTCAGCCCCTCAAAGTGCTAGGGTGACAGGCCCGCGCCTCAGGGCCCAGCTGTGCAGAATCTGCAGCTGAGAACACTGGGGACCCTAGTGCTTGTAGACACCTTGTGCTGTGGAGGCCACAGAGAGGCTGGGGAAACCGAGGACCCTTTGTCCTAGTGGTGGGCCATCCCAGGCCCTGGGGTAACTTGTACTTTTCTATGAGGGGTTGGGAGATGCATAGCAATGAGGAGATTGCAGGTGGCCAGGGCAAGTTCAAGGTCAGCAGCAGCTTTGGATGAGAGGATCAGGTTTAGATTCACAGTACAGCCCACCCCCACCCCCCATCCTTCCCTCCAGAGCCCTGGCTCGCTGCATCCCTTGGGCCCCGACCAAGGACAAGGCCGACCCAGTCGCTGTGCGTAGAAGTGGCTTGTGAGAAAGGGTGTCCTTTCTCCAGGCATATTTGCAGTCAAGCCTGTGCATGGAATTTTTATACCTCTGATGCAGCCTGGACAGGATTTAGTACACAACTTCTCCAGAGGAAATGAATTCAATAAAAATCTGATGGGCTCCGGCAGCTCAGGAGAGGCTCCTTGCGAATCCCAAGTGCCTGTCTGGTCCTTGGCCCAGGCAGGGGCTTGGCTGCGGTCTGCAGATGTTCCCCAGTGAGGGGACCTTTGGGGGAAAGCCTCTTCTGACCCTGAATGAGCAGGAGTCCCCCTCTAGGGCTGGCTAGGAACCTTCTGCCTGGGCCTAGGAAGGAGCTGAGCCCTGGGGCTCCGGGCACTAGTTACTGCCACCAGAATTTCCAGCCCAGTTCTGCCCAACTTCTGTGACACCCTCAACTTTTGAAGGCCCCTGGGAGGCGCTCCTCAGAAAGCACCAGGACCCGTGTGCCGGGATAACGCAGAGCCCCCAGGACCCACAGGTCCCAGAGGCGGTGGCCGGGAGTGAGCAGCACCTCCACCAGCATTTGGTGACAAGCTCGGGTCTCTCGGGAACATGCAGCTTGGTTTCCCCACCACCGGCTTCAATTTAGAACAGAGCGCAGGGACGGGAGCTTCTTATAAACTCCGGGCCCGCATCAAACCGAAGGCCACCTGGTCCCTCCGCTGTCCCCAGTCTGATCAGCCGGCCGCTGACACAGCCGCGGGGCAGGCAACACCTGGGGCAGGGGACGCAGAGTCAGGTGACGCGGGCTTGATTTCTGGACTGCCGGTCTTGGCCCACTTTATGACCTGCAGACGCCTGGGCCACTTCTTCCCTCCCGGGTGACTCTATTTCTGGGTTATTGTCTGAAGGTTTCAGAGCAGCCCGGTCCCTGAGTGGTTTATAAATTAGGCTGTATCCCGGGAGCGTCCAGCAGTGCTGCTATATTTTAGGTGGTGTCAGAGTTTCCATTATAAACCCCATTTCTCAGAGGTTTATAACTCAGCCATAAAACTGCACAGCCAGAGGCTTCCACTATACCCTGTGCAGCAGCTGGTCCTCCCCCAGACAGGTGGACCACCAGGTGGGGACATCAGAGCTCCGCAGCCAGCATAAGGACAAGCTGCGAGGTCCCAACAGAGGCCCAGGCCGGATTCCCATGAGTTAGCAGAGCTGAGAGACTTTGTGGCAGGCGGTGACCCGTGGGACCAGAGCCCCTCATGCATTTTTACTATCATCATTCCTAACATGCCTGTAATCTCGGCTCTTGGGAGACTGGGACAGGAAGCTCACCATGAATTTGAGTCCTGGGCAATAGGGAGTTCAGAACCACCTTGGACTACATAGAGAGATCCTGCCTGAAAAAAAAAAAAAAAAGAAAAAAAGAAAAAGAAAAAAAGAAAAAAAAGTCAGGCTAGAGGAATGGCTCCGCCGTTACAGCACTTGCCTAGCAAATACTAAGTTAAGCGCTAAATATCCGGGTTCAATTCCCCAGCACCAAAAGAACTGGACATGATTGCGCGCGCCTATAACTCAGCACTGGGATTGTAGTGAGTCCAAGGCCAGCCTGTGCTACACAGTGAGTTCAGGACCAGCCTGGGCTATAGAGCAGGACCCTATCTCAAAAAAAAAGTCACCTGCAAATCCTAATACACTTCCTCTGAGGCCACACGGGTCCCCTCTGCAAGGCCCCAGTGGGTTCTCACATTGGGAGGTGATTCCACATGGGGTGTGTTTGGACTAGAAATCACGCCTACCATGTCATGAGTCACCTGCATGGGAGAGCCAAGGGGTAACCACCACCCCATCTCTGGCCTGAGGCACTTGTAACAAAAAAGCCGTTGCTGGGGATTCTGGCTGGGTGGGCTGAGGCGAGGACAGGACAGCTGGTTGTCCCTGACATCCCATGTGGGGATGGGGAAAGGCTCCGCCTGGTGTGTCTGATAATCGTGGTGTGGACTTGAGTACGTGATGCATCCATGGGATTTGGAAAGCACTATTCTGGGCGGGCCTTGTGGAGCACAGAGGCCCTCTCCTCTCTGACCTTACACCCCTGTGGGGCTGCAGTGTCCTTTCCTCCTCCCTGCCCTGGCCCTGGGGCTGTGGGTGGTCCTGATCCCTCCCTTCTGACCCTACCACCCTGCTCAGCATCCCCCGTGCACCCCCACTGTGGGCTGTACACTGACCATGGACTGAAACCATGAACCAAATTAAACCTGTCCTTTCTTCAATTTCAACTGTCAAGTATTTTGTACCAGTGACGGGAAAGCTGGCGCATGCCGGGGGCCAGCTCAAGTCCTCTGCCTCTGGCCGTGCTGCCGGTGTCCCCCCTCCACATGCGGCTCCGCTGGAGCAAGAGGAGCCCCGGGGGCTTCTCACTCCTTCAGAGGCTGGGGCAGGACTCGTCCCATGGTGCCGACAGCACGATGTGTAGCTCTCCCTGTGTCTGTCCTGAACCGGGAGGCCTGCCCACAGCTGGCAAGGACGGGAGGGGCTGCCAAACCCCCTGGTCTGTCAGCACTGACCATTGACATTCCTGGGGTGAGGGTCTGGGCTTCAGGCATGTTGCTTCACCTCCAAAGTCCAGCACCCCACCTTGCTGCCGCCCGGGGCTCCTGTCTGGAAGCCACTGAGGCCTTTCTGAGGTGGACCAAAGCTTCTAGCCCACAAGAATGCCATGCATGCATGCATTCATTCATTCAATAAAGCTTACTGAGCACTTGCTCTGAGCCCCTGCGGCGAGTGTATGGAATATTCCAGCGGACAAAGCAGCCAGACACTTGTACCCTGGGGTCACTGTGGAGCGAGAAGATGGCCTCAGGCAGTAGACGGGATGAATCGGTTATAGTCACACATCACCAATGACAGGAGATGTCCTGAGAAATGTGCCAGTCGATGGTGTTGCCGCTGTGTGGCCCTCCGAGGGTCCTCACGCAGAGCGAGAAGGTGTGGCCTGCTGCACGCGACGTCACGCCTTTGGCGTTGACTTGGCATGTGGAAAGTGAATGGTGAAAGAGGGATAGGAAAAGAGAGCAGAGGCGGGGTGACCCCGGAGGACGAGCCACAGTTCCTGGCGGGGGGCTGGCGACGCCCCGGCTGGCCGTGCTGCTGCCGTGTGACAAGCAGCCCCGGGTCTCAGTGGCTGAGAACAGATGTGAGGCTTTTCGTTCTGCCCATAGGCGGAGGGGCTGGAGCAGGGTGGCTCTGAGTGACTCCCTGTGGCACCCAGGCTGGAGGCTGGAGTCAGTGCAGAAGGCTACACAAGCTGCTCGGAGCCTCTGCTCAGGCACCAGGAGTCACACCCACTCCCCCAGTGGGGCTCGCTCTGTGTCCCTTGTCATTGTCAGTGGTGATACGGTGCTTATTCCAGACAGTCCTGGGGTGGGTGGGGAGGCAAAGGAATAATATGTCTGCAGACTTCTGCTCAGCATGGAGGGCCCAGCCAGCCTCTACAGGCTTCCTCTGCCTGTGTCACCCCCATGTCCTCAGCAGGGTCCCTCAAGGCAGATTCTCCTGGCCCTGGCAGCCTCACAGTCGACCCCTTAAGATATTAGGAGGAAAGAGGCCATAGGAGGCAGCGTCTAAGCAGGAGACTTAGGCATCAGACTGCCTCACCAGGGCGCCACTGCTCCCCAACTGCGTGGCCACATGCCTCACTTAGCCTTTCTGCGTCCCCTTTCCTTGTGGGCTTGAGTATGTAATGACTTAGCCCAGGGCTCAGCACCTACTACCAGGCACATCCAGCTTGTGTTCCCCCAGCAGGTGCCCGTGCTACAGGTACAGCCTGGCCTGGGACTCTTACCAGCATTTGAGGCTGCCTCTGCAAGGGGCCTTCTCCCAAATGCCCTGTTCTACCCACACAGCTCTTCTTTTTTCTTTTCCTTTTTTTTCTTTTTCTTTTCCTCTTTTGATAGTGGTACTGGGGATCAAGCCCAGGGCCCTTGCACTGAGCTACATTCCTAGCCCTTTTATATTTTTTGATTTTTGAGACAGGATCTTGCTAAGTCACTAAGTTTCCCAGGCTGGGTGGGCTTAAACTTGCAATCCTCCTGCCTCGGATTCCCATTCAGAGTACCGAATGATAGGCCTGCACCACCATGCCTGGCTCACCCAGCTCATCTCGAACAGACAGGCACCCGAGAGCAAATGGTGAGTCCAGGCTCAAAGTCGTTATCCTCCCTGAGCTGACCCTCTGAGGGCCTCAGACAGATCTGATTTCACTTTCTTCCAGGACCCTTTTGTCCGCAAAGACCCTAGAGCCTTTTTCCTTCTCCAAAATACTCTACATGCCCAGAGAGCAGGGGACACAGGTCCCAAAAGAGGCCTTTGGCCCAATTTCAGCTTCTCGGTGGGACCAGCCACAGCTCATAGTCCTGGGTTCAAGATGCAAATGTGCCTGAGTCTGTGCGTCTGTCCCCCAACCCCAGCCGCATGAGCCCCTCCCCAGGCTTGGGAGGGTAGGCTCTGCCCCACAGCCTGCCTCCCTGCAGACAGGGTGGGCCTGCTGACTTTGTAAATCTCTGCCATTTGAACACAAAGTTGCAAGCTCCGTCACAGAGGGTTTTGTTTGGAACTTGGAACACTTGCTCAAATTAATGACCAAAATGTCAGATGTGTCCACAGCTAATTATTCATTAGATGCTTAATTAGTGTAGGATGATCATGACATTTTAATGTTATTAATTTTTATACTGTAATAGGAATTAAATTGTTCTGCTGTCCTGAAGCCTCCTGCTGGAGTCACACCATGGAATTAGGGGCTGGGAAGAGGCAGAGGCGTGGGGGGCAGCTGGTGACAGCCAGGCAGCATGCTGGCCAGGGTCCAGAGTGCTCACAGGCCCCTCCCCTGGCTGAGAGAAGCTTCTGCCAGGCCACTGCACAGCCTCTTCGACGCTGGACCACTTGCTGGCCAGAGCATCTGGAATGAGGGGAAAGGGCCGACCAGATGGCCATCTTCCTGTTCATGTAACTTGCATGTTTTTGTGTCCCTTCCCTCTCCCCAAGATAGGAGGTCATCAAGGGGACCATCCCGAAAGCTTCCATTGGGAAAGGCAGGACCAAGGCAGATCTGCTGCTCAAAGAGACCACAGAGGGCTACCTGAATGCTATAGAACTGGTCCCCACTTGTGTGATCCAAAGGAAAGGGGCCCGCCAGAAGGAGAGAGTGCCACTTCAGACACATGAAAGCAAAGAGACCCCAAGTGTGAGCCATTGGGGCCTCTGCTTTGTAAAGGGGACGTTGCTTTATCATTTTCTAATCAGGAAAAGAATCTGTGCCTGTGTTTGGTAATCTGTGCCTGTATTTGGTAATCTGTGCCTGTATTTGGTAATCTGTGCCTGTATTTGGTAATCTAAGAAGACAGAAGAGCAAAAAGACAATAGAAATCCTCATGAAATCCCACTATTCAGACATATTTCTTGATATCTTACTGTGCAAAATTCCAAGCTTCCTTTAGGCACACAGCTGCAAAGAATTATAGAAAAAGGGGTTCATATTGGAGCCAGCTACCTATCTTGTAATCTGCTTTCTTCACTAAATAACATCTTGTGAGCATTCTCTCAGGCCGGTGGGTTTAGATCTGCTTGGTCCTTTTTAACAACCTCATTGTATGCCATCCTACACCCATGCTGGGTTGTATCTAACCAGTCTCTGATCATTGGACATTTGGATTAGAGTTCGTAACAAGGGTCCTTTTAATCATCCATTTCATGTTGGCCTGGCCGAGCCTTTGGGAAAAGTTCTAGGAAGACATTTCTGGGTCCTAAGGATCTTCTTCTTCATAGGAAGAGAATCTTCATGTCCACATCCTGTGCCCAGAGCTGGAGTAGTCCACTTTCCCACCGCGGAGTCATAACGTGTACAATGGAAAGGAGGAGAGGCTTAATTAGGATTATGGTTAAGGGGTTCAGTCCATGGCTGGCTGGCTCCAAGGCAGGAAGTCATGGTGGAAGGGCGTGGAGAGCAGAGCTGCTCAGTACAGGGCAGCTGGGAAGCAGAGTAGGGAGCAGGGCCCAGAAAGGGAGAGGACAGGGACGCTATGTAGCAGCAGTTCCCAGGCACCAGGGCCCAGCATCATAGAAGACAGCTTTTCCATGGACTGGGGATGGGGGATGGTTTTAGAGTGTCTTAAGTACATTATATTTATTGTGCACATTATTTCTATTATTACATTGTAATACAGGATGAAATAATTACATAGCTCACCTCAAGGCAGAATCAGTGTGAGCCCTGAACTTGTTTTCCTACAACTGCGCAGTCCCACCTGGGGTGAGGGAAGGCAGTGCAGGCACACCCCTCTGCTAATGTGAATCTGTACTTGCATCCACTCCCCACCCCTAGCATCCCCGCCTCAGATCATCAAGCCTTAGATTCTCATAACGAGCTCACAACCTAGATTCTCCTTACGTGCAGCTTACAGTAGAATTCATGTTCCTGTGAGAATCCAGGGCTGCTGCTGATCTGACAGGAGGTAGAGCTCAGATGCTAATGCGTGCAACAGGAAGCAGCTGTAAATACAACTGAAGCTTCACACGGGCCTGCTGCTCACCTCCAGCTGTGTAGTCCAGGTTCTAACAGATCACAAGGCAGTTGATGGCGCAGGGGCTGGGAATCCCCAATATTCGCCTCCATGACCCACCCTGACACACCCAGAAGCGTACAGTACTAATCTGTTAGGAATTTCTTAACCCAGTCAAGTTGACAGTCACAAAGTGAATTCCTGATCCTCTGGGCAATCAAGTTGGCTGGGCGCTCAGTGGGTGCTGCTAACCGGACTCCCTTCTACCCGACCACGGAGTCCTGGCACTCAGTCCACAAGCACCATAGGATCGTGTCTCTGAGGAAAGTAAAAAGGAGGGAGCTTCAGGAAGGGCCCAGGTGATTCCTGACTGGTGGTTCCAGGTAAGCTGGAAGGAAAAGGGGCTGAGGCTTGGGGCTTGTCAGACCTTTGAGGTCAAGGCCCCTCTGGCACAGGCTTGGGCACATGGCATCTTGCCATCTGCTGACAGGGAGGCAGTATGGCATCCAATCCCCCTGGGGATATACTTCTCAAAACAGAGAGTGGAGTCCAAGCAGAGGTTTGAGCCAAGGCCCTGAAGTGGAAGCCCTGCCTTGGGTAGTTGTAGCCCCCTACAATGGCCTGGGAGGTCACTCTTGCACCCGGCCACAAGCCCACCACTCTGTCTGATCCAGGTACCTTTCTGCTTGGGCAGCCACAAAGCTACTGAGGACTCAGGGCCGCCTAGCCTGGAGGAGAAGGCCAAGGACACAGAGCAGCTGCTTCCCCGGGCACCTGGAGGGGTTGGGGGCAGCTCGGTGGTGTCACTGAAGCCCAGTGTGAGAAGTGGATGGGACCACAGCCTAGGGTGCTGGGTTATAGGTAGGAAGATCATGTCTGGGGCTGGGTGCTGTCAGCAAGTCCAGGGCCGGCCTGTGGTCTCCTTACTCAAGAACAATGTAACTACCTAGTGAAGCAGAGCTGAGAGTTGGGCCCTGGTGCTCTAGACCCCTTCCAGGTTGCAGTGGGACCTTGTAGACAGAGGCTGAGATGACACCCCCCCCCCTCACCTCTGGCCTCACACTACTGGGCCTCTCTCTCCTCACCACAGACCTCTCCCTTCCTGTCTGACCCTCACCCACATCGCTGCATTAGGACCCCAGGTGGCAGCCCCAGCATTGGACATCTCAACACCAGGACAAGGTGTAAGAATGGAGGGGTCCAGGAGGTGAGGTGTGGCCACAGAGACCCACACTCCCCCGGGCAGCTGCTGCAGGAGAGGCACGCCCTGTCCTTGGCAGGAGACAGATGAGGCAGGTGACCTGGCCTGGGGGCCTAAGCCCACCCAGAGCCACAGCCAGCCCCATGACAGGGGCCTCAGGGTCCTGCTATCTGGTTCTTACTGAACCAGAAGGTACTGGCTCTGCTGCCAAATGTCTCAACAGAAACAGAGTCTCATTCCAGTGGCAGGTATGGAGCCTGGCGCATACTGGCTTCCCTCCTGGGGACAAAGTGCCATTCCCCATGAGTGCTGCGACAATGGCAATGGCAGGCAGCCAACCCTGGCACCACGGGCGGCCTGGGGACCCAGGAAGGGGAACCCTGGCCTGGTACCAGGAACAGAGCCCTCCTGGGAGAGAAAGGCTGTACCCAAGGAGACCTCCCAGCCTTCCTCCCTGTCCCCCAGACAGGGCACACTGCCTGTTCCACAGGAGAAGGGAGGGAATGATACAAGAGGCACTAAAGTTGAGGCTCTAGATGGACGCGCTCAAAGGAGGACTCCTCACGTCCTCAACAGCTCTTTGGCAAGGTGAGATGCCAAAGGTGCCTTGGTGCCAGTGTGGGGCTCCACTGCAGTAACGGGAGGCCACCTCACTGGTCCCTAAGGCCTCAATGGGTAGGCAGGGCTGGGAGAGATGAGGGCATGGTCTTCACCTAGCCTTCAGGGAGGGCAGCTCTGGCACAACCACCTGCCAGGCCTCTCTGTGTACCTTTTGAGGGAGGTGGCCAGCAAGACCCCTGAGGAGCCCAGGGATCCCGGCAGCTAGGGTGGGGTCTCTACAGACTTGGGAATCCTCCTCAGATGCCCCTAGCCAAGGACCTTCCTTGTGCCCATCTCTCTGTCTAGCACCTCCCTGGCCCACCTCTGCTACCCCCTGCTGGGCCAGGCCCTCCACTAGAATCCTGCCACTCTGTTCCTCCTGCCCCTTCTCAGTGGCTCTGTCTCTCCTGGCCCGTCACCTCCACCCCGTATCCCCAAGATGGGCCCTTTCCTTCATGCACACGGGACCACTCTCTGTGGACCCTGTCACCCACCAGCACATCATCCTCACGTCCAGGATTTTGCAGTGGACTGCACCTGCCAGGGCTGCCGCTGCGCCACCGCAGCTACCCCTCCTCCTCCTCCATCTTCCTCCCTGTCCTTCAAGAAATGCTGTAAACCAAGAGTCTTCTCCAGGCTGCTCCAGAACCAGCCTCTCCTCGGCTCCTATGGAGTCCAAGGACCGCTGCATTCGCAATACTGAGCAGTTTATTTAAAATGCAGAGTCCCAGCCAGATGCAGGGGCGCACACCTGTCCTCCCAGTACCCGGGGAGGCTGAGGCAGGAGGATCACAAGTTCAAGCCCAGTTTGGGCAATAAAGCAAGTTAGCAAGACTCTGTCTCAAAGAAAGAAAAGGGTTGCCTGGTAAAGCTTAGTGGCAAGGTCTTGGGTTCAACCTCCAGTACTGCAAAAAAAGAAATTAATTAAAATGAAGTAAAGTCCAAGAGACCCAAGAGGCCTGCTGTGGCCCTGCAGGCTGGAGCCTCTGTGAGTGAAGCTGGGAACTCAACCTTTCTCATAAGACCACCCCTCCTTCCACTGCCCCATGCCCATCCTCTCCATACCCTAGGGTCTAATGCGGGTTGTGTGGTGATTGGCTTGTAGGCTACCTCTCTCTTAAGCACTGTGGAGGCTGTGCTCCATCATGTAATTTTTTAAACAGCTCCCAGGAAAGGAAACTTGGACACCCGGAGGTTGGTGGTTTCCCTGCATTCACCAGTTAGTTAGCCAAGGGGCTGGGGTCTGAACTCAGGCTGGTGGCCGGAGCCTGGGCTGTGGCCGCTGGGGAATGAGCACAGGAGCAAGTGAATGACGATGTCAGTGGCGTAGATAAAGCAGCGAGCGTTCCTGCTTAGCAAACACTGGACTCTAGCCTCAGGGGCTGAGCTCCAGGCCAAAGCTCCAAAGACACACGGTGATCCCTCCCTCGCTGCCGGACCAGGAGAGCCAGAGGGGGGCACCTCAGTCCCCAGGGCCACCACTCTTCCTGCCCATCGTCCCCACTGCAGATGACGCTGCCCTGCCCCGTAGTCCGGCCAGGGGAGGCCAGCGTACCTTGGGTAGATGCTGCCGGCCATGGCCTTGCCCCTGTAGGGACTGTCCTATGAAGCCTCTGCCCAGGTCGTGCATGGCACTGGCCAGGCAAATCTTACGCCTGACCACATGGAAGAGCCTGGAGCTTGAGCTGTGTGCATACAGGCACAGGGTGAGGGCTCTGGCGGCAGCCCTGGTGATGGGGAGCTCCACGGCAGGGAAACAACAGGGGACTGGTGGGTACCACATGGAGTCCCCTTGGGCTGTGTATCACACATGTCACAGACCCGAAGGACCTGGCTGAAGAGGGGGCCTCCTTCTCAGCGATAGAGGAGCGTGTGGGGACCTGTGATACGCTCCAGGGAACCTCAGGGCCACCTCCCCGAGCCCGGGGCTGGGGAGAGTGGCAGCGGGGGTGCTCCCCTCAGTAGTCCCCGCCACCGCAGGCTGCCACGTTGAGGACCTGGAGTGCCACACAGCCCCAGGGGAGGCTCCGGTGCCTCCCCCACTCTCCCTTAGCTCCTCTGGATCCTCATGGCCTATACCGGACCGGGTTGGGACGCCACAAAATCCTCTTCAGGCAGGCAGGCAAACAGATAGACACAGACACACTCACACACTCACATGCCTATATGTGGTCTGCCACCTCAGCAGGCGTCGTTAGCCAGAACCTGCTACTCGGTCCTCAAATTCGTCTCTTTCATCTTGTGTAGCTTGTGATGAAAGCCTCCTAAGTCTTTGGAGAGATGAGAAAAAAAACTTAAATGCATTGAGCTTTTACACATTAAGTGTCCGTTTCAGAAGGACCAGCCTTTATGCTGAGACCACAACTTCCTGCTTTCTGACACTTTCTTTTAGGAACGTTTCGTGACAGTGGAGGGGGGAGGGGTGATCATTTTTAACGATTTGGCAAAACCAAGTGACAACATTCCAATTTTAATGAAATTTTTATGAAGATAATTGCAGATTCCAATGCAGTTGTGAGACCTATCAGTTCCCAATGCCTTTCCCTGACTTCCCCCATGATAACGTTTTGCAAAACTGCCACCCTCACAGCGCAGCCAGGTTGTGACATGATGTATGCAATTATCCTATCTTACTGGGGTCTCCCGACTTTACTTGAACTTACCACATAGGTGTGTTTGTGCGTGTGAGTGTGCGCACGTGTGTGCATTTTACGTCTATACAACCTTATCCTACAGGAAGGCTTGTATCTCCACCACCCTGGTCAAAACATTGACTGGAAATTCATCCACATTGCTGAGCATGCCGATAGTTCGTTCCTGTGTATGGCTGAGCAGGGTCCAGGGGGGATCAATGAATCACCACACGTTTAGGTGTCCACTCGTGGAAGTCCATCTCGGTGTTTCAGATGTCACTGGAGAAGCTGCTGTGGGTGTCACACCTAGGGTTTAAGTGAATATAGTCTATTTTCCCTCTCTGAGATAAATGCCCAGAGGTACCCTTGATGGCTTATCCCATGATCACATGCTTAGTTTTATAAGAAATCACCAAATTCTTCCCCAGAGTTCCCATTGTTCCTGACAGTGTAGGAGTGACCTGGCTTCTCCGCATCCTTACCCGCATTCAACATTGTCACTAGGGTTTCTGTTTTTCTTTTTGGAGGAGAATTCTTGGAGTGTGTGTGTGTGTGTGTGGTTCTGAGGATGGAGCCCAGAGCCTGTGCACTGAGCTATACCCCAGCCCATTTTTTTCTTTGATTTTTGAGACAGGGTCTCCCTAAACCACTAAGTTGCCCAAGTTGGGCTCAGATTTGTGATTGTCCTGCCTCAGCCCCCCAGGGTGCTGGAATGACAGGCCTGTGCCACAGCGCCCAGTCACCATTTTACTTGAAACAGTCAAGTAGGTACATAGCAAAATCTTGTGGTGTTAATGTACGCTTCTTTGCTGTTCGCGACGTTGAGCAGTGGTCAGGTGCTTCCTTGCCACGCCCAGCCATCATTGGTAGAGCGTCACATTCATGCCTTTTCCCGTTTTCTAATTAAATGACTTGACTGGACTGCTGCATTTTGAGTTCTACTTATATTCTCTGTTCCAACCCACGATTGGGTATGTGGCTTGCAAATATTCCCACCCTGGTACACAGCTTGCCTTTGCATTCAGCCCACACTGGCCTTCCCAGAGTAAAAATTTTTCAATGTGATGGTCCAGTTTGTCAATATTTCATGCTTTTCGCATCAAGTTGCTCCATGCTAGATCCTAAATATTTTCTCTTGTGTTCTTACAGAGACTTTTGTTATGTTTACATTTAAGCCTGTGATCCAGTCTTAGTTAATATTTGCACAAGTTTGGGTTGGAGTTCTTTTGGGGTGGGGATTTTTGTTTGTTTAGTTTGAGTATTTTCTTTTTGTCTGTCAATATCCGATTGCTGCAGAACCATTTGTCGAAAAGATTACCCTTCCTCTGTTTAATTGCATTAGAACATTTGCCAAAAGTAAGTGGAGCGTGTTTGTGGGAGGCGATTTCCAGGTTCCGGGTTCTGGTCCGTTGCCCTCTGCCTGTGCCTCCTTCAGCATTAACTATAGTGGCTGCCACCCCATCTACCAACCTTGAGATAAGGCGCAGTGAGTCCTCATTTTTTTTTCTTCTTTCCAAAATTGTTGTAGCTATTCTCCAGCCTACACCTTTCCGTAGAAATTCCAAGGCACATTTGTCTATCAAAAAGGTTGCTCTAGTGTTGATAGGACTCGCATTGAGCCCAATGCCGAGTCTTTCAGTCCAGGAGAACCCGACTCTGCATCCCTTGGGAAGGCGTGGATTGCACCCCTCAGCACACTGCGATTTCAGTGTGCGGATCCTGTACACAGTTCAGGAAGTGGAAGCTTCAGAGCCTCGCTTTTCTTTAGAGCTATTGTAAATGCTGTTGTGTTTTTAATTTCATTTTCCACGTGTTGGCTATTTGTATATAAAAATGAGCACGTTTTTTTCTGCTTCATCTTGTCTCTGGTAACCCCCAATCTCGTTTATTACCCAATCTCGTTTATTTGTTTTAGGGTGTTTTTTTTAAGGTCCTAGGGATTTTCTATACAGGCAATCAGTTGCTGTGACAGGTCACCTGGTGCCTTTTGCTTCTCGCTCTGGCCCTGTTATCTTAGAATGTCCTCCTCCCTGTGGGTGAGGTGTGACAGGGCCCCCTGCTTGCTGTGTCCCTCATCTTGGGGAGACGTGGTCAGTCTCCCATCATTTCATTTATGGCAGCTGTAAGTTGTTTTGTAGATTTTCTTTTTATCCGGTTGAGACAATTTCCCTCTATCTTTAACTTGCAAATAGGAGTTCCTCATGTCTTAAACTAAAAGAACCAACTTTGGGTATAGTGGTACACACCTGTAATCCCAGCACTCAGGGAGGCTGAGGCAAGATGATCACAGGTTCAAGCCCAGCCTGGGCAACATAGCAACTTAATGAGATCCTGACTCAAAAATACAAGATTGAAAAAGGTCTGGGGATGGAACTGAAGGAAAAGGCCCTGATATTTAGCACCTAGTGCCAAAAAAAAAAAAAAAAAAAAAAAACAGCCCATTTGGGAACCACCAGTTTATACCTTACCAGGGACTGACTGCTTCCCACACCCACCCTCTCATTCAAGGCTCCCAGCGTCCAGGGCTCATGGCTTCCAGCTCAGGTTCTGAGCCCTCAATCCTGTATCCTCCCCCACAGTCCCACTCCCCACTGCTCCACTGTCCATCCTGGGCCATGCGCACAGCCAGAGTCAGGTCGGGGAAGGGACTGAGCGATTCCAAACTGGGGTTAGCCGCCTGCCCACTCGCGTGCCCCCTTTCGGCCAGCGAGCCTCTGGCAGGCCAGCCCCTGCAGTACACTCCATCTTAGAGGCAACTGTGGGTCTCCCTGCTCTCCTGACCTGGCCAGGGCCAGCTGTGACTCTGGAACTGTCCTTAGTCCGCTGTTTCATTTTCCAGGAACCCAGCACCCCAAGCTCCCTGCCCCTGACCCACCCTGGTCCCGGCTGCCCAGCTCTGTCCCTCCAGAGCCCTCCACCCCGCAGGGACGGGCGCCCCTCCTCCTCCTCTTGGCCCGGCCCCTGCACGGCGCTGGCTCCTACTGCAGCACAGCTCCTCACTTGTCACAACTCTGGGTGACATTCTGTGGATGGTATTGTTTTTGTTTTGAATCAAGGGAACCATTTCTGTCTATGCAAATCTCTTTAATAACAGTAATATGATTATTGTTGTCGCTGGCATGGCCTCAGTCAGAGCCTCGCTAAATCGGAGGGGCGCCAAGCTGTGTTCGGCAGAGCGGCTCCGAGTGGCATCACCAGCTCCCAGGAGGGGAGGGACTGCTCTTCTCTCTCTTGGGCCGTGGCCAAGGCTGGGCCGCCCTGACCATGGGTGCTGCCTCTACAGATATCCTCTGAGTACCCACTGACACGCGGCACAGCAGGCGGGAGGCCCAGAGGCTACTCACAGCCCCAAAGCGAAGGCTGGCAGGTTAGCACAGCACGTAGGGCTACTCCCGGACCCGAGCACCCAGGGCTTGTGGCAGGCCCCCATCTGGCTCAGCTGGGGCTGGCCACAGAATTTAAGGGAATTTTAAAAAAAATTAGTCAAACCAAATAATATTTAATACAAGAGTTTTTAAAGTCAAAAATTAATGCCAAAAATTCATGATGAACAAAATAGCATTTTAAATAAAGACAGGAAGCTGGGCTCACTAGCTCAAGCCTGTAATCCCAGCACCCTAGGAGGCTGAGGCAGGGGGAATCACAAGTTCTAGCCCAGCCTGAGTAACTTGGCAAGAGTCTATCTCCAGATCAAAGATAAAAAATGGGCTAGGAATGGAGCTCAGTGTAGAGGTCTCCGGTGTGGCCCCCTAGGACCAAGACAGAGGCCAGCTGACTGACAGCTGGCGGGCAGAAAGCCTCTGGGAAGGCGTCCCAGGAAAGGGACATGAGGAAGTGTGGCAGGGAGGTTTCCAGAGCATGAGGGCCCCCACTTCCCTGCCCGTGTTGCCTGAGTTCATCTCCCACGTGTCCTGGCACTATTGAGTCCAGACTGCAGCACTTCCTCTGTGCCCTTGTGACACCCCAAGCCTGGAGCAGACCCTGGCTCCCTTTCCCTAAGCCCGTGGGCGCTGTGCCCTCCTTGGCGTTGGTCCCTGCAGGCTGCACACGCTGGACGGCAGCTGCCTTGGGCCTCTGCATGGTGGAGGAGGCTGTGGCCCGGAGCGCTGGGGTCCATGCAGGCCTGGGACACTGCATCCTGTGCTCCAGCTGCCACAGAGCCCCGTGGGGCTCCAGAAGGTAGCATGAAGAGCCATCGCAAGGCAGAGGGGTCACGGACGAAAGAGGCAGGACATGAGTGTACGGCCAGCACTCCCAGAAGCAGTGATTTCCAGCAGCGAGGGGCACACTACTCCTGGCTCAGCAAGGTTCAGGGTCAGCGGCCACATGGAGGACACCAGCCCGGGAGCTGGAGGAAGGTTCCTGGCTCCCAGGAGGTTCGTGCTCCCTCTATTAGCAGACAAGGCTGGACAACAGCCCCCTGGAGCCAGCTGGCCACTCCTGAGCTTGGTCTCAATGATCAATTCTGTTTGTACTGCTGGGCAGTGAGCCACATCCCTCCTTCCTTAGCCACTGGGCCTGCATTTCCCAGAAACCAGCCTTTTGAACTGGGCCTTGTCCGCCGCCCAGAGCTGTCATTGGATCTGCCCTAGGCCAGCTGCCATTCCCTCCTGTGCCAGGAGCAGGGTCCCCAGGCCTACTTGGATACGTACATCCTGGAATCAGGCCCTTTCCACGTGTTGACCTTGTGAAGCCTCCCATGACCGCATGGGGATGAGGTGACATCCCCTCCAGTCTGTGCCCTCCTGCCCCCCTTGTGCTGAGCTGGGCTTGCTTGCGCCCACGGGCTCTGCCGCTCAGCCCAGTGCCCTTGCTACTTCGCTTCCCTAGAACCCTGGCAGTTCCACCAGTCCCATGTCCCATGGCTGCTGCCAGCCAAAGGTGCCAGCTCTGTGCTGCTGCTGCCCAGCTCAGCATGCCACCAGCTCAGGCTGTGGCCAGCCTCAGCTTGCCCTCCCATTACAGACATTCAGAGCTTCTGGAAAGGAACGGAGCCTCTTAATTTAAGGAAGTAATTTGTTATTAGTGTCACACTGATGCGTTGAGCTGACCAAAGTGCCTTTCCGCAGATTATTAGTAAATACTAGGTGTATTGATTTGGCGTTGGAGCAGGTGCTGATCAGTCCCTAGCAGCTGGAGATGTGCGCTATTCACTTGTTTCTGTCACTCATGGAAACCAAGCCCACTCTGGAAGCCTCACCAAAGTCACCACCCAGTGCCAGCAGGTGTCCTGGCCGCTCTGCGCTGTGTCACAAGATAAGGGTCCAGTAAGTTAAGGGAGCTTCCCAAGGCCACACAGCAAGAGTGGAACCAGGATTCCAACTCGGATGTGTCGGAGGGCAGCCTCTCCCACTTGGGTGCTGTGTGCCGGGCACGCTCGGGGACTCACTAAATGGGCACTGTTGTTCCCTCTGAAACCTAACTTCCATGTTCGCAGGCAGGGAACACAGATTCTTGTGTTCACTAAAGTATTTCCAGTGCTTAACAAGAATAAAGATGGTGGGTGGATGGGTGGGCAGATGGATTAAAGGATGGGTAGAGAAAGGGTATATGGGTTGTATGGAATGAGAGGAAGGGAGGAAGGAGAGAGAAAGGGAGAAGGAGAGAAGAGCAAGGACAGTGCAGTCCCAAAGCCCAGACCGCCACACTGTGTGCCTTGGTTCCCAAACATCTTCCAGGTCTTTCTCCTGCTTGTCCGTCCCCTATGAAATGGGTGAGTAGCTGTAGCACCTGCCCCCAGGCTCGCAGGAGGGTCAAACAAGCTAATATATGTGAATCCACGTGAGGCAGGACCCAGCCTAGTGCCCACCCTGCCACTGCCAGTGCTGCTGTGCCTTGACCCGGCACAATAGCTGCTGACCTCTAGGAGCCCTGGAGAGGAGCCGCAGGTCTGGAAGGATGTACACTCAGGCCCCTCCCAGGAGCAGGCCTAGGAGATGTGTGCCCTGGTCCCCCGAGCTAGGAGACCCTGAGGACAGAGACTTCCTCTGGCTGCTCCCCCTCACCGCCCCCCCCCCCCGCCTCTGATCCAGAACAGGTGAAGTGGAGCCACCCCAGGGGCTTGTGGAGGCGCCCGGAACATGAGCAGAGCCCTCCCCAGCATGCCTGCGGCCCACAGGACAACAGAGGACACAATGGGTTTGTCCCCTGGGAGCCACTCAGGCTCTGAGTGTCCATCTGCGGAAGCCACACACCCTAGGGGCTGGACACTGGCTTTTGGGCAAAAGAGAATTTTAGATTGTGTACAAAATGGTCCCAGTGGCCGGCAATCCGGAGGTTCCCAATGATGCTGGACTTTTTAGCTATTTGAAGCCACAAAACAAAAGCAAGAGAAGGAAGGTGGGAAGAAGGGAGCGAGGGGTGGAGGGAGCAGAAGACGAGGAGTCAGCTGACCTCAGAAGCACCAAGGGGCCCTGCGCAGCCACGGGAGCTCCTCACCCCTCGCCCTCCATCCACCCAGCCTGCAGCCTTCAGAACCTGGGGCAGGGAGCCTTCCGCCCACCCGTGCCTTCCAGTCAGGACTGCTGCCCGCTCTGGGGTCAGCCTGCTTCTCAGCCAGGTACTTACCAGTCAGGTAGTGCACTGGTCTCCTTCCCGTGTCTGAGACATGATAAGCAGCACCTCTTTCTAAAAGGAAGACAGAGCTGTGTCTAGTGGTGCAGACCTATAATCCCAGCTCTCTGGGAGGCTGAGGCAGGAGGATCACAAGTTCTAGCCCAGCCTGGGCAACCGAGCGACTTAGTGAGATCCAGGCTCGAAATTAAAAATTGAAAATGGACTGGGGCTATAATATAGTGCAAAGGCTCTGGGTCCCATCCCTAGCACCAAGGGGGTGGGGTTGGGGGTGGAGGTTGATTGGTGGCTCACAGTTTCCAGAATATTCAGTTCACAGTGGACTTGTTCCAGGTAGAAATGGCACATGGTTGGAGAAGCTGATGGGGGACAGGTACCCATCCCATGGCAGGCCAGGAAGCAGAGAGAAGGGGCTCCAGAGGCCCCCCAAAAGCTGACCAGGAAGCAGGCTGCTGCAGTGCTCTGTGGCTGATAAGTGGTTGGTGAATATGGAGAAGGAAGAAAGACCAAAAAAGAAGAGCCAGCAGGGCACCCGGCGGAGGGTGAGAGGCCAGGCTGCCTGGGGGCCCCAGAGTCAGGACGCGAGGCTGTTCTCAGGCCAGCAGCGCAGACTGCTCCTTCAGAAGATGGGATTTCTTCTGTACTTGGGAGCACAGCTTAGGCTCTCGAGGGGAGGGTAGACTGATTTTCCGCACCTCCTTTCCCTACCAACTTGAGCCTGTGGACATAAGCCTGTACTCCTGACAGCTGTTGTGCCCTGGTGAGGGGCAGCTGTGGGAATCTGCCCTGGTGCAGGGCTGCTATGAGGATAGGTTCAGTATGGGCCAATAGTGCAAACCTGCATAGGCGCCTTTCTAACAGGCCTCCAGAATCAGTGAGGGACTTACGTGCCATTGATGCGCCAACCCTCCCGAGGCCCCTCTGGGACAGCCTGGTCACAGCTGGGCCTCCCAGCATCAGAGGAGTCCCACCCTGCCCTCTGCAGACAGGTGGATCTGAAGAGAGGGCGGTGGACTGGGCATAGCCCGGGCTGAGCTGTCAAGCTCAAAGTCTGCTGATTCCCACCTGTGCCAAAGGATCTGGGGGCAGGGACAGACTCATGGTCACTCTTCACCTTCTAAGGAGCCACCTGGAAGAAGCAAGGGTCGTCTAAAAGGCCTGCAGAAGCGGGCAGAGCTGCCGGAGGAGCCTGAACCATTTGCCCTGTGGAGGCGTAAGCTGAGAGGCAGGAGCCTGTCCAGTTGTGCTGGCTTGTGGCTGAGATCTAGACTGTCTTCCCACGGTTTCCCGTTCAGAAGTGCAACTTTCGGAAGGTGGTCGGACCCGAGGGGCTCTGTGCTCACCAGTGGGACCATCCACGACTGAGCTTGCAGCTGTGTTGTTAGGAGCTTGGCCGGGCTGGAAGTGGGTCACTGGGGATGTGTCCTGGGAGGGTGTGTTCTTGTCCTGAGCTCCTCCCTTCTCTCCCTGCTTCCTGGCTGCCACAGGGTGGGCAGCTGTCCCCTCACACACCCCCCTGCCATGCCGCTTTGCCCTGGAGCCAGGCAACTGTGGGACTGAGTCCTGTGAAATCCAGGAGCCAAAGTGAACCCCTCCTCCTTTAAGTCATAGATGTCAGGTGTTCCTTCAAGAAATGAGAAAGTGACCAAGACAAGCCCCACTGGGCTTGGGTCTCCAGGACTTCCTTAGCCAGCAGGAGTGCTTTTGTGGAGGTCTCATGGCTAGGTCTAAAGGACTAGACCTGACCCCTGGTCTGTCCTCTCCTCTGCCTTGGCTCAGGTCCCCTCCATGCCCACCAGGGACCCTTCAGCTGTGGTGGCCTCGGAGGTCCCTTCCCTCCTCCCCACCCAGGCTCCTATCTGCCAATGCTAAGCCATACATCTCAGTGTGAGACAAATCACTTTTTAATTGCCTCTAGGAAGAAATCCATTAGTCTTTCCCCTACGTGAGGCCCATCCTGATGGGCAGCAGAGCCCAGGCTGGCTGGAGGCCGAGGCTATTTTTAGCTCACGCTATGGCCTGCTATGAGCCTTGACCATGGAAAGGGAGGATTAATTCCTCCTGACGCCCCAGTGCCGGCTCTGCCTCCTCGGGAGAGCTTGCCGCAGGGCGAGGGGGGCAGCCGCCCAAGACAGTGTGTTTCTCGTCCGTGTGAATTTGTATCACGTCTCACACAAGCTCTGCTTCTCCTGCAGCCCGCTATGCTCACGTCCCCTCCGTGAGCTGCTGAGGGACCCAAGCGTTGCCTCACAGGTGGCACTAACTGTCCCAACTGCCCCCCAACCCACCCCTGCCTCTTCAATCTTCACCATTCATGTGCTGTCCAGCAGGGTCCTCTGTGGCCAGGGCTCTGGCTGTACAATGTCCCCAGCTGCATAGGGTCACGTGGTGCATAGTCACAGCAGAGAGGAGCCGCGTCCCAGGCAGGATCCCCTCCCTGCTTCTTCCCAAGGTGGAAAAGCACCGCGGGTGGCAGAGCTGGGACTGGGGCTTCCACCAAGGCCTCAGCTTTGGAGAGGCCAGTGAAGCCAGGTTTACGGCTTGTCCTTGAGGCAGCCTTGAGGGCGTAGACGCAGGGTTGCATTTGGCCTATTGCAAATGGCTTCATCTCAATTTTGGAAAAGATGCCAAGAGAAAGAAAGCCAGGCCTAGTAGCACAGGTCCATCATCCCAGCACTCTGCGGGGCTGAGGCAGGAGGATTGCGAGTTCAAGCCCAACCTGGGCTACTTAGCAACTTAATATACCCTGTCTCGAAATCAAAACCCAAAAACGTGGCTGGGGATATAGCATCGTGTGAAGTCCTTGGATTCCATCCCCAAGACTGAGAGAGAGAAAGAGGCGGTGGACAGGAGCCCCCTGACCAGCAGTGGTCAGGATGTAGAGACCATAGGCCAGTCCCCGTCCAGGAACCCACCACCCCCAAGCCGTGGCAGCAGTCACGGCCAAGTCCCAGGACAGACTCGGTGAATCTCAGTGCATGAAGGGATGGGGAGGAGGGCCATCCATGAGCCAGTGTCCCACTAGCACACTTCCTGCTGAGAGCTGAGAGCCCTTACAGGGCCACTGGCTGGGAGGGACAGGCTAGTCCTGGCATCAGAGGACATGAGCCTGGAACCTGCTCTACCTCAAGTTAGACTGAGGGGCTGTGAGGACAGCCGGGCTCTGGGGATGTCCCTGCCACCCCTGGCTAGAGTCTGGCAGAGATGGTTTCCTTCAGGACTTCCTTTGATCAAGGACCAGGGGACAGTGGCTGCCATTTGCAGGTGAAATAAGACCCTTGGGCTGTGGGACCATGCAGAAATGAGGAGTTAGCCTATGCAGCTTAGAGAGCCAGCTGCCTTCTGCCCTCTCTCCTGTGGCCGCATCCCTGGGCCCCAGCAGATGGTGCCTCCCGGCACCTGTCCAAGTGGTTCCTCCTCTCCCAAACCTGGTCCCGCTGCTGAGTGTGGGTAAACGGGGAGGCTGCGTGAGGGCAGATCGTGGGGAGCACTGGTCTTTTTTTAATATCAGAATGAAATACACTACATGATTATTTCTGTGCATGAAGTTCGAAGTGGCCACATTTAGGTTTCACCTGATGCTAATAACCTTAATTGTAAATCCTTTATTTATAGACTTGGGCTGTAACAACCTCCACGTGGTAGTAAAGGAATCGCTGACGGAGGCAGAGGTGGGCCGATCCCTGCAGCCCCCCAGCATCAGCGCATCCAGGGTCAGGGTTCATAAACCCCCCAGCTCCCTCCCCACCAGGCTCTGGCTCCCGCGGGGCTATGCAGCGGACATCCTCATGCAAAATAAATTGCCCTGAATTTTCATTAAAGAGTTACTGCATCTGACTCAGCACTTTGGAGTGAGCGGCAGGAGGGGGCTGGTGGCAAAATCAAAGGGCAGGCAGAGGGGGCAGCCCCTGAGGCCCCTGGCATGCTCTGAGCAAGGGGAGAAAGGCGTATCTCTGTGGGGGATGAGAGAATGTGGGGTTACTGCCATGGAGCAGGGGTGCACACTCGGCCTGGGGTCTGGGCAGCCGCTGCCAGTTCTTTGTGAACAGGGATGGACTCAGGCCTTTGATACTGCCTCCACCCCCACACCGTGCCACCATCAGGAGCTCCCAGGAGCTCCTGTGCCACTCGGAGAGCCCGTGGGTTGGGCCAGGCTCTCCTAAAGTTCCCACAGCTTCTGCCCCTGCCTTTCCTCCTCTGCCCAGGCTCCTGGCCTGGGCCAGAGGCTCCTGTCCAGCCAGGAGGAGGGGCTTTGCTGGGTGGCAGGGGGTCGTCAGCAACAGCTGCAGCTTGCAGTGGGTGCCTTCTTCCCAAGGCCCGCAAACACAGCATCTGGAGTGCAGGAGGCAGACAGCCTAACCACAAGGGACACCTTGCCACTCGGTTTTTGGGGTGCCGTGTGATTAAGTGGATGGGACCTTGGGACTATCCTTTTTTTTTTTTTTTTTTTTTTTTTTTGAGACAGAGTCTCATTAAGTTGCTAAACTGTCCAGGCTGAGTTCAAACTTGCAATTCTCCTGCCTCAGCCTCCCAGAATACTGAGATGATAGTCGTGTGCCACCAGGCCCGGTTGGTACTGGTCACCTTTTCTGCAGTCCTTTCCCATTTGTGTAGCAGATCAGAGCAAGCAGAGCTCAAGTGCACAGAGAGGAGAGCAACAGCCATGTGCAGTTCCAATACCAGCCCTAACCAGGCTGCAGAGCCAGAGAGACACCCTCCCTGGGCAACCGGCAGCACAGCCCTGGCTGCAGAGATCCCACAGGCCCCGTGCATGCCGGGGAGGGGGCCCCGTCTGCTCTCCAGCCCACTCATGCTGAGACCTCCACCTGCAACATGCAGATGAGCCTCAGGGTCGGCAGGAGTGGGCTGGGCTCACAGGCTGTCTGCCAACAGACAGGCCTCAGAGATATATGTGGTGGTGAGGGGTGCACTGGCCGGGTAACCCCAGATGCCTAGGAAGAGCCTCCTCTTTGGAAGGCCTTGGGGTGCAGGGACTGTTGCAGCTACTCAGCCCTTCCTCGCTGATGAATCACTTCTCATTTTTCCCATTTTATTGATATGTATAAGTGCAAAATTTAAGGTTTTCAATGAAGTTGAGCATTTTGTGCACATACGTATCTTGTCAGGTGACAAAGGCTTTCCCACTCTGCTTTTGTCCCCCCCATCCACCCCTCCCTCCCTCCTCCCCCGTGCCCATCCGTCCCTCCCTCCTGTCCCCCTCTTTCACTTTGTCTTTCGTCTTAAGTTCCACAGGAGTTGTGGTCTGGGTCTCTCATATCAGAGAGACCATTCGATGTTTCACCTTCTGCTTCTGGCTCACTTCACTAAGCATGATGTTCTCAAGTTTCTTCCATTTGCCTGTAAAAGCCCATCAGGATAACTGCAGCTTCTCAACCCAGATTCTAAAAGCCAGGAGATCATGGAGCAATATCATTCAAACACTAAAAGAACACAAATTCCAACCAAGACTACTATATCCAGCAAAACTATCTTTTAAACTAGAGGGAGAAATTAAAATTCTCCATTATATAGAAAGCTTAAAGAAACTTGCAGCCACTAAGCCATCACTGCAGAGAGTCGCTTCTCTTAAACTTGCCTGAGGCGACCTCAGCCCCAGACAAAGAGACACACTGTCCAGCCCCTGGAAAGAAATGGGATTTTAATCGGGGATGGTCTGTAGAGCAGCTGCCCCAAGCCATGCACTCTTCCCTGGGAAACTCCAGGTTCACACAGTGGTGATAAAAGAAAGACCTTTTTTCTAGTTCTCATGCCTGGCTCAGACCGACAACAGCATCATTGGCTATGTTCTTCTCATTCAGAAAACCGTCCTGGCTGGGTGTGCTGTCACAGGCCTGTCATCCCAGCACTTCAGGAGGCTGAGGCAGGAGGATGGCAAGTTCAAGTCCAGTCTGGGCAACTTAGCAAGACCCTGTTTCCAAATTAAAAATTAAAAAGAGATGGAGTTGTAGCTCAGTGTGAAAGCCCTGGCTTCGATTTCCAGTATGAAAGAAAGAAAGAAAGAAAGAAAGAACATATAAAAATATAAACATATAAAGAGAGATATAAAAATATAAACATAAAAATCTGAAAATTGTACATAAAACCTTGTATCTGTGACTTTTCTTGAAAAAAAGTCAGAAGAGCCAGCTTCACGGGTCTAAACCCCCAGGTGGCTGCTCCAGGCAGGAGTGGATGGGGCAGGGATCCCGTAGGGCAGGATGCAGACCTGCTGGTTTCCCAGGCTACACCCCGTATTTTCTCCCCAGTGCTCTGGCCACCAAACAGCCCCCATATTTCACGATGCCTTCCCTGTGGTTTTTCTTAGAGAAATATCTCCTCTGCCCAGGACCTTCTTCAAAAGTGGGCAATGAGAGATAGAGCAAGCGGGCTGTGTGTGCCGGGAAAGCACACCACGTATTTCTTTGTGGGTGTAGAGAATATTTCTCCCAAGCCATTGCTCTGAGCCACTCCAGGGGCCACGTCACCCCACAGTTTGTGGGGGCAGTGCCCCCTAGGATTGTGTCCACACAGCTCGTGCTGCCAGTTCCTCTGTGAAATGTACAAAGCAGAACAGTGTCAAGCCGATTCCACTTAAGATGCCACAGACCATTCACACTCATGTATGCTGGCCAGACAGGATCTGTTCCCCTCTGAGGTCCCACAGAAATCCTGCCACTCTGCTGAGAGCAGGCATGGGAAGGCAGAGTCCAGACACTAGCCAGGCCCCACACGGAAGGTCCTTGCACAGGCAGCATGAGAAGGGTTCAATGGCAAGTCCCATGTCAGAGGAGAATGAGGTAGGTGGCCGGGCAGAAGCAGGCCTTCGAGCTGACATCCTGGCTTCTCCTGCTGGGCTTAACCTTATGGCAAGAGGCATCTAGCAAACTTCCATTCCTCCTTTAAGATCCAGCTAAGATGCTGCTTCCTCAAGGAAGCCTACTTTCCAGGTTAGTCATGCCCTCTACACATGCCCAGGGCTGTAGGTACCACTTTGCATGTTGTGATTCTGCTGACATGATCCCACCTCACTGCAAGGGCGGTGTGCAGTTCGTAGCAAATTCATAGATAAGTAGACACATCGATGGGTGGGTTGGTGGACAGATAGATGGGTGGGTGAGTAGAAGGTAGATGGGTGGAAAGATTGATAATGTCTTGGTTACTGTTTCATTGCTGTGACTCAGGACCCAACATCCACAACTTAAGGGAGCAAAGATTTATTGTAGCTCACACTTTCAGGTGGTCGCAGTTCATTCGTGGGCAGCCAGCAGTGGTGGAAGCACATGGCGTAGGTGTAAGTGGAGATAGCTCCTCGCGGCATGGTGGACAGAAGCTCAGGCAGAGAAGGGGTGGAGCTACCCTTCCAGACCCTGCCGCAGTGATCCGCCCCTTCTGGACCAACCCTTGTGTTCCACCCTCTCCTACCAGGTCCCACCTCTTAACAGCATGTGGGTAGATGGATCCATGGAAGGTTGGGTAGGTGGGTAAGTGTGTGGATGGTGAGTGGGTGGAGAGATAGGTGTATAGATGGATTCATGAGGACATATAGGACTCCAGCTCTGCAAGTCCAGGCTGGAGCCCAGCATTAGAACAGGAATACAGGCAGGACTTAGTCCAGTGAGCTCATTTTTAGAACCAGATTTCACTAGAAGAGCAGGACTCACCCACACCCTTGCTGTGAAAGCCCTGAGCCTCTGGTGAAGAGGTCCCTGTATCCCACCATCCACTCAGTCAATGGTCCCAGATATGGAGCAGCAGTGGGAAGAGGAAGACATCTTCTCTGGTCCTGGACCCAGTGCAGGAGACCCCAGGCCACTCGTGCCTTCTATGACAGCTGGGTTAGCCCCTCTTTCCTGCCTTCAGTTTCTAGGGACACCAATCTGCACACATGGGTCTGATGGGATAGTTACATAGTTTTTTACAGGCCAAGAAAACTGTTGCTGAGACTCAAAAAAGACGTGCAACTCTGGTCTGTGATTGACTAAATATAGAAGCTCTGACCCAACTCTCCGAAGTTGAATGAATTAGTTGATTCATCACATGAGTTGCTTCCCTGCCAGGGGGAGGCAGTGGGTCACTGGTCTTTGACTAACCACATGCCCCAGTGAGCTGCCCCAACCTACCCAAGGCCCATTGACCTGAAGAAGCGAGGGCCAAAGGGTCCCCCTACAAATTGGTCTTGCAAAAAAAAAAAAAAAAAAAACATAGGGCTGTGCAAAGCAGGACAGAGTGACCTTCCTTGACACCCTAGCTGTGTGTGGCCCGGCCTTCTTGCTGTCTTTGTTTTGTTTCGTGATTTGGAATATGGAATTTGCTTTCTCGCCCGTCCTTGACCTCCTAGCTGGGTGAGTCCCTTGCCTGATCCCCCCAGCCCAGGGAAGGGGGTCTGGAAGGTGACACCTCTAGGCAGAGCTTACCAATGCTGTCTTGGCTTTAAGGGGAAAAAAATCACCCCCTTTGTCATAATTATTGATGGGAACTGGATTCGCTGAGTTAGGTGATGGCAGAAGGGTTGATATTATGGCCACAGGACTTGATTTGGTCAATAAAGCAAATTGGTTTAAGCGAAAATAAGGCCACGTTCACAAGCATATTAGAAGAATAAAGTAATTGCTGTCCAAGGTGCATGGGTTATAAATCTCTGTTTGCTCAAAATTATTACAATGTGGTATTGATCACCAAGAACCTGCCATTGCCTTTTAAGTTATAGTTTATTAAAGGGCAATATGTTTAACAAATATCTTCCTGCAGCACATATAAGATACATAGGCGTGTCACCACCCACCCATGCCCCAGCGGTCCATGTGCCTTGATCACATGATGGACCCTCCAAGTGTGTTCTGCTGGACTCAGGTGCTGCTGGCTCCTGAGAAGAGTTCTGTCCCTAAAGTCCTGCACACACCAGCCTCACTGCTTGGGTTGTCCGTTCACCCATGGGGTCAGACCCAGCATCCGTGCCGCTCGCTGTTTCCTCCTCATCCCCCTCAGGAGTGTAGCATCATGCCCACACACACAGGGTGGCCAATAAATATTGCTTGCATGAATCACCCTTTTTGCCTTTTTCTTTATTAAAAATGCTTAATTACAAAGGGAAGTCAGTTCAGTATAACAAATGAATACATTATTTTTTAATATTTAAAAATATTTTTCTAATTAGGAAAATTAGATATTAGTAGAACATTTATGAAATACAGAAAAGTATTAAAAACATAATAAAAGTCACCTATAATCCCATCACCCAGAAACAAGCCCTTTTTCCATTTTGACCTATTTCTTTCCAATCAGTATAATCCTTCAAAAGGATACCTTTCTTCCAACAAGTTGGTAATGATACGTATGTGGCTTTGTGTTAGGGTTTTTCCACTCGTTAAATAAAACAGTATTCAATATTCCTGGAAACTTAGGTTAGTGGCTGTGTCTTATTTACTCTCACGCAGCAGTCCCCAGCCTTTTTGGTGGGTTTCATGTAAGATGATTTTTCCGTAGACAGAGGTGGGGTGGTGGCACTAGCACCCCCATCCCAGCTCCACCTCAGGTCATCAGGCATTAGATTCTCACAAGGAACACGCAACTGGATCCCTTGCAGAGTTGGCACTAGCACCCCCATCCCAGCTCCACCTCAGGTCATCAGGCATTAGATTCTCACAAGGAACACGCAACTGGATCCCTTGCGGGCACAGCTCATGGCAGGTCTCGTGCTCCCATGAGAATCTAATGCTGCCACTGATCTTGCAGGAAGCAGGGCTGAGGTGGTCATGCGAGTGCTGGCAAGTCGCCACTCACTTCCTGCTGCGCAGCCCAGTTCCCAGCAAGAACCAGTGCCAGTCCATGGCCTGAGGAAAGGGGGCTCCTGATTTTTTATGGATATCCCATAATTTATCTGGTCATTCCTTGCTGTTGGGCATTTATGATAGCTCCAGTGTTAAGCCTTAGAAATAATTCTCTGGTGAGCAATTCTTGTGCATAAATCTTCTCATCTGAGTATCACAAAAGGGCTAATTCTTAAAGCAAAAGCCAGTGGCAGTGGCTATGGAAGGGGCTGGACTCTGGGCCTGCTGCTCCACCCTTGCAGATACTGCACGTGAGCAAGGGGTCCCGTATCTGCATTGTGCACCAGGCTCCTGCCGTCACTCCTGGGTACAGGAGATTCTTTCTTGCTGTCGTTGAGGGTCATAGTGCCTGAGCTCATTTTATTCCTGTAAACACCAAAGATCAGCGTGTTGTCCCGTGTGCCCAGCTGTAAAGGTCTGATTGCCTCCAAAAAGAGTTTTCTCTGCAGCTATCATGTACCCTCCAACCGCCAGTATTGTGTCTCACTGACATTGTGTTTTATTTGAATCGTAAGTTGTTAAGCCATTGGTTTCATTTGCTTTGTTTTGTTTTTAATTTCTAACCATCCCTTTCACTGTTTCTGAAATTGTGAAGCAACCACAAACTTTCTAAAAAGTTGGGGTGATAGTTCAAAGACACTTTCCATTCCTGAACCATTTGGATGGTGCCCCATCACTGCCCTGAGATTTTAGAGTCTGTTTCTTACCAACAAGAAAGTTCCCCCACAGAACCGTAACGGGACAATCAGATAGAGAAAGCAGTAGTGAGTGATATGATAGCCCACCTCACCCCCTGCCAGGCAGAGGTCCAGTCCTCAGACCTCAAGGAGTTGTCACCAGTTGTCCCCATGGTATCAGATCATGCATGGACTGAGTCATGTCCTTCCTCTGGGACAGTTCTTCATTCTGCCCTTGACTTTTACGGCCTTAACTTTTTCAAGACCACAGGCCAGTTATTTCTGTGGACTGCACCTCTCTCTGGAGTTGCCTGCTGTTTACCAGTGATCGGCTTTTTAACTGTACATCTTTAGCAGGAATTTCATACAAAGGAGACTGAGCCCCACCAGGTGGCTTAGGATTTCCCGGCCACCCCCTACTGGTGACACAGTTCACTTTGATGGCTCTATGAAGGTGGCACCTACAATGTGTGTGCTCTGTGAAGTTTCCCCTGAACAGTTAATAAGTACTTTGTACTTGGCACTATTTCCCACCCATCTTGTGTATTCATTTTTTGTGCCTTTATGGACTCATTCATGGCTTGCCCTTTCTTTCAGGGGCTTGTAATCTGTCACCACTGTCACTGTTTGGATGGTAAGAGGGCCTCAGGCTTGGTTGGTGGGTGCCCATCTCAGCTGGCCTTTGTGTCGCTGGATATCACCCATCAGGTTTTGAGCATTTTCTTGGTTTTGCACCACAGTGTGGCAGCCACATCATGCACTTTCCCGGAACCAGCCATTTCTCCAAGAGGCCCTCCTTCCTGTTCATGGAAAACAAACTTTAGAAGCTGAGTTCCAGGTGGGCGTGTGTTCCTCGTCATTGCAATGTCACTGCTCCCAAGTGCCTCTCGAAGGACAGAGCTGGGGAACACACATATCTCATATGTGTGTGCCACCAGGGGGTGCATTTTATATTTTCAAGTATTTTTCCAACAGAGAGCTGTCTCCTGTTACCACAAAATAGGCCACTATATGTGACCAGCCTCCCTACACTCAGCCAATCCCACCACCACCACCCTGAGCCCCCTTGCAAGGGTACTGCTCCAGTGAGGTGGGCCTCCTTACACCTCAGTGTGCCCTTAATGCAATTGGAAGGAGGATTATGCAGCCACCTCCAGGATCAGGGGAAAGAGTTCTGTGATTGATTAGCAATGTCTGCCCTGGACAAAGAAAGGTGTAGAAAGTGGGGAACGACCAAAGTACAAATGCTACTCTAACGTAGAGCAACCGATAGGAACATCTGTATCAATCAGATGCCGTGTGGTTTTGAGAGAGAAATAAGAACAGTTATAATTAATAGAATTGGTAATTAAACTAGGCAACAAGCACCGATCACTTTATCTTCTCATACCACACGCTGGGTGCGAGGAGTTGGGCGCTGGGTTTTGGTTTTGGGTCTGCTCCGTGATTCTTGATCTGTAGCTCCGACTGCCTCTTTGGCAGTCCCCCACTTCTTCCCGTCCCCTATAGGCTCGTTAGTGGAAGTGACCTATAACTTCTTCTCGGGGCTCGGCTCACAGGCCCTTTCTTATTTCTTTCTGGGTTGGCCTTGGTGACACCAGGAAGCAGACAGTATTTGGCCTTCTCCTGCCAGCTGATCACGCTCACCCCAAGTTCCGAGACTGGTGCCACGGAACCAGCCTCCACAGATGGGTCCATAAGCACGTCACAGCCAGGCTGACTCACTTCCCCTTGGACACCTGGGGCTCCCGGGATCCAGCTGTGGAAGGAGTGCTCTGGGGAAACACAGCTGCCGGCTGCCGGCCCTAGCTGACATCTGTTCATCCACCCGTGTCACTTAAGCAGTGTCCTTGAGTGACCTTTGAGGTTTGTAAGTGAAAAAAACAGTGATTCCTTTGTGCCGAAAGGAAAGAGAACCAGAAACAGATTGTTCCACACATCAGCAAATAATGGTACTGGGGAGAGGGGAGAGCAGAATGGGAATGTGGGGGTGCGGGGTGAGCATGTGAGAGGTCCCTGAGTCCCTGCAGACCAGGTGCCCAGCCTGGGCCTGTCCCCGTCTTGGGGGCCACAGTGCTTATGGGAGAAGATGAAGAGACACAGGTGAGGAAGACCAGTCTAGATGAAGTCTGGGAGGGCGACAAGGACCAGCGTCTGGTCCCAAGGGACTGAGGTGGGGCAAGGCTAGAGGGTGGAGACACACGAGCTACCCAGCTTTGGACTCAGAGCCCTTGGAATCCCAGCTTCCAGTGGCAGGAAGGGAAGCCCATGCAGAGACCTGCCAGGATGGGTGGTAAGGGCAGATCCTTTGGGGACTGGTCCTGGGGTTCTGGTGAAGGAGGGTCTGCCTGGAGCCACCTTTTCTATTTATGGTGAGATTGTGGTCCTGCTTTCTAACCCCAGTGGGAGTGCCTCGTACCACCCTCCCGGCCCCTCCCAGCGGCCCCCCAGGTCCTGGCCCCTTCCTTCTGGCCCCTCTCCTTTCCCCTCCCTCCTGGCCTTTCCTTCTCGGCCCCAGCAGCCCTACAAACAGATCCCAGCTCAGTCTGCTCCTGAGTCTCTTGGCTTTCAGGAAGGTGAGAAAGCATCTCCGGGTCATTTTAATGGAATCTTTTTAACTTGCCGGTGTGCACAGGTGCAGGGACTGTGGCACCTCACTGAGAGGTCTGGGAGAGCGTGGGATTGGCTCAGATAGGCCAGTGGTGATCTTGCCCTCTCAAGGAGGAAGGTGTGGGCACGATTGTCCTTCTCCCTGGTCTCCACGCTGGGCTCTTGGGCTCCTGTGAGAAGCAAGGAGAGATAGGTAGAGGGTGCTTACCCCCATTCCGAGGCCCAGCTGAGGCAGGAATCTCATGCAAAGGAGGCAGAGCGCTGTCAGGTGGCTAAGAGCTTCCAGGGCACTGCTACTACATCGTGTGTGTGCGTGTGCATGTGTGTGCATGTGCATATACACATGTGTGCACAAGGCACTGGAGGAGATCCCACCTCACTCCCAGCCCTCACTCCTCTCTGTCAGTGATGATGGTCCCCGGAGCCCCAGCACCAGGATGGCACCTGGAGCCTAGATGCTCCCTGCCCTCTTGCGGAGCCTGCTGTGGTCAGGAAGCCCCCTGGCTTGAGGGGGACACAAAGCAGCCTGCAGCCCCTCCTGGTTTTCCTGGGGGTCTGGGCCTCAAGTCACAGCCCTGTCCCCCTGCATTTGGCCCTACAGCCAGCACTTCTCTGCCGTCATCAAGGCTGGCTGGTCCTTTGGGGAGGGCAGACCATGTCTTGGACTTCCCTCGGACCCGAGGGCTCAAGTGCAGAGCCCAGCCCAGGAGACACCCTGGGCCGCCAGAGAGATTCATAGAAGGGGGCTGCAAGGCCTTCTGTGCCAGCGCCAGATCCTCTCATTTCATCCTCTGAAATCCTAGACATTGACATCCTATCCCAGAAGATGATGGAGCTGGAGTTTAACCCCTGACCTGCTCCTAGGGAGTGCTAGCTTCTTTTGCCAGAACAGCGATGATGGCCAGGTGGCCTTCCCATGGCCACTCAGCCTAGGACCAAAAGAATGAGGCCCCGACAGGCCCCTGACCCCTGCCTTCACTTAGCTCTGCAAAGGGTCCACCTCTACCTTTATTCCCTTGAGACAGAGGATGGGATGTGCGCCTGTCGTAGCCAGAGCCTGGTTATGACGTTGTTCAAAGGGGCGGGGCAGATAGAGCTCACATGCATGGGAGGGAACTGAGGTGGGGCTTGGGATTAGGAGTGAGGCCCCCTCACGTTCCTGGCAGCCACCTTTTGCCATCCCAGGTCACTGCCCATGTGTAACAAGAGGTGGCCTAGGTCACACAAAGCTGGCACAGCCTGATCTCTGTTTCTGGTCCCGCAGCACCAGGCTCTGAAACAGCCTGTTCAGCTCTCAGCCAGGAAGTTGCATACTAAGAAGTCAGGGGCCCTGGCCACCGCCCCAGGACTGTATGGCAAGGGGTGACCCTCACAGGCAAGCTGGGAAATGCAGACCAGCATGGGAGCCTCCTACCCACCCCTGTGACACTGTGGCTGACCAGGGAGGTTTTTGGGACAAACTCCTCAGCCTGTGACGACAGAGGACAGGTGGGAAGCTAGGGATGGGTGAGTCAGAGCAGGACAGTCCCTCTGGTGGCTCCCATTCCTTCTGTAGGAACGCTTCATGTGAGCCGGACAGGAAAGTGACGCAGGCAGCAAGAAGTTCACCAGCCGCAGTCAGGGAATCTGGGCAGGACAGAGTTTGCTTAGATCTGGGGACACTGTTTAGATGCACAGGGGATGAGTTTCCACAAGAGGAATTGTGCCCTTGCAGTGAGAGATTGGGGTTTTTATATGGAGCAGGCCATGAGAAAAAAGGTCTCAGACCCAGGTCTAGGTGTCTTGGGAATAGTCCCTCTGGGGCATCTGCTGACCCTTCCAGAACACCACGTCTATCTCTCAAGATGTCCCCTAAGGTTGCACACTGTCCAGGCCTCTCACTGAAGCCTGACGAAAGACCCTTCTCTCTTCAGTAGGGATGTCTGTGTGCATTAACAGGTCACCAGGTGTCTGAACTGCTGTCTCCTGGCTAGGACACAATGCCAACACTCACAATTGAAGGGAGAACAGGTGTGTTAGAGCTCACAGTTCAGAGGCCTCAGTCCATTTACGGTCTGCAGGCAGTGGGGCAAAGGCTTGGCAGAGGCCTAGCCTGAGCAAAACTGTTCATGGCATGGTGGGACGGGGAGCCGAGACCAAGAAGCATCAAGGATAAGAATACTTCACACCCTCTGTGACTACCACTCTCAACCAGGCCGCACCGTTAGCATCACACAAAACCTATGGGTGAATCCATTTGATCCAGTTAATTCCCATGATCTAGTCACCTTCCAAACACATGAGGCTTTGGGGCCATTCCAAATCCACATGAGGCCCTCCAGAGGCGGGAGGAGTCCCCGTGTGAGCATTTACCTTATGCCGTTTGTGGTCAGGGTTCGTGTCATGACAGCCCAGGGAGTCCTCAGAGGAAGAGATCTGGATGCTGAGAATTATAACCCTGTCACCAGACTCTGCAAGACAACACTGCTCTTCCCCCTGTCTTAGTTCTGAACCATTTTTTCTAAACCCAGGAGCAGCAAACCCACCAGATGCCACTTCCCCTCCTCTGCCCAGGGCAGACATTACTAATAGATCACAGCACGAGTTCCTACAGAGCCTGTCTCGGAGTCCTTCCCAGCCTGGCCCTGCAGCTGCCAGCTGTCAGCAGAAGCCAGTGAGTGACACAGAAGCAATTTTCTGTCCCCCCATCTCACCTGCTCCTGTCACTGCCTCCAGCCTGGTTGTCTCTGACACCCAGGGCTTTCTCTTCCACTTTCAGCCTCAGACTCTGAGTAGGCCTCACCCCACTCCCATGTTTCCTTCAGATCCACTGTGACTGTGCATTGGGCCTTCCCTTCTCCTCCTCTTGGGAGTTGCCCTGGCTCCTGGGATCCTTAACTTTGGCTTTCTCCATTTGTCCCCCAAAGCAGGAGCCAGGCTCTTCAGGGCAGAAACCAACCCCACTTGCTCCCAAGCCCGAGTGTGCCACTTTCCTTCCTGCCGGAGTGCAGAGCGTGCCTGGCTCTCCCTCCCCTCCCCCCTGCCAGCAATCTGCTAATGGAGGCGAGAAGGAGTTATCAGTTGCCTCTGTCAACACTGGTAATGATGTGCGAACTCTGGCACCTCTCAGTAAACTGTGAAACACAGCCCTTCTGGTACCAGGGCAGCTCCGGGTGCCCTCTAGCTAAGGGGACCGTGCCGCTATGCCTCCCCCTCTGCAGTCAGGGTGGATGGACGTGTGTTCTGGAGCAGGTGGGCCTGCAGCTTTATAAGCGTATTAATGGGACCACAGAACACCCACCCCAACCCTTGGATCCTGAGGAAATCAGCTACTTCGATGGACAAACACACATACACACACAATACACACACACACACACACACACACACACACAAAGCAGAGAGCATTTGTGTCCATTTTTAAAGTGGCAGAGCTTTTCTTAGAGCGTGTGGGAAGGCTCTTGGCTCCAAGCAGGCAGTCCTCCCTGCTCCCCACTCCCCTGGTGAATTCCTGCACCTTCTTGTCATCCTGTTTTCTTTCTGAGACCAAGGGCCTCACTCTCCTTGTCCCCAGCATGGACAGAACCAGGGTCTGGGCATCCTGAGAACCACAGCCTGGAACACTGGCCCAAGGGCCTAGCAGGTTCCTATTCCTGGCAGCCAGCTGGAAGGACCCTGGGCTCCCACAGAGCTCCTGAGAGAGGTCACTTTCCTCCCAACTTGGCAAACCGACTCCCCTTGCAGGTCTCAGGGCCTCCAGGTGACCTGGTCACACCCGTACCCAGCGTTCCCCTCATGCCCCAGCACCCGAGCCAAGTACCAGCACAGGGTCCTCTGGCCAGGCCGCGTCCGCGGAGCCGTCCACACCACTGTCACTTCCCGCCACCAGCTCCCCACCATCGTGTCCTTTGATCTCCCACACGTATCTCAAGTCCGACCACTGTCTGCCTCTGCTGGCAGCCCCGCTGAGCCCTGCGGCACTCTCTGCCCAAGTGTAGGCTGAGCCAGGCCTGTGGCACAGGCCTCTAATCCCAGCACTCTGGGAGGCTGAGGCAGGAAAAGCACAAATTCAACCCAGCTTGAGCAACTTAGAGATGTAGCAAGATCCTGTCTCAAAAACAAAAATAAACCTCGACTGGAGATGCAGCTCAGCGTGGAGGCCCTGGCTCCATCCCGTACCGCAGAACTCAAACCTCCCTCTGTACCCAGCCTGTCCCGTTGCCTTTCGCTTCGTAGGCCTCTCGTTTCTCATGGAAAGGCAAATAAAAACTATAATTTTCAGTGCTTTTAAAAATTGCTGGTGATGGAATAAACATTCACACAAGAGGGCAGAACTCGAGGGGAGGATTCAGTCCATTTCTCCCCTGGCGCCTGACCGTATTAAGCACCTGCCAGCTACCAGACTGCAGCCTTGACACAGGGCAGATTCCCAGAACACAGGTCTGGGCTTGGGTGCGCCCCACGCGCCCCGAGAACCCTCCACCTCCAGCCAAGGCCGGGCTCTCTGCCTCTCTGTGGCTTGTCCTTTGGTGGATAGACTGCTGGGGCAGAGAGATAGGAGGATCCCCATGTCGGTTGGCGCTCTGCCTTCCCGCCCCTTATCTCCTGTTTCACAGAGCTGCCTCTGCCCAGGGCCGTGCAGGGCTGCGCTGGGCCTGCTCCTCTGGGCCCGGCTTGGGCCTGCAGCCCCTGAGAGCTCTGGGCTGGGCTGGATTCAATCCCTTGAAATCGGGCAGGAAAAGGGGGCTTGCTGTGGGTGGTCAGGGGTCCTCTAATCCAGAGCAGCCAGGGATGAACTCTCTTCCACTGTGGCAAATTTTCTAGTGTATCCTTGGGCACCCCTGTCTTTCCTTCCGAAGTCACCATGAGGGCTTAGGCACGGGCCCTAAGGTAGAAGGGACGCCCCCGGCACCTTTCTGTCCCCTGCAGTCCCCCAGCACACACACACCAGGTGCGTCCCTCTGTCTGGCCTGGGGACTAAAGACGTCAACGTTGGGCTTCGCTCATCCGGCCTCCCGTTTGCCCGCCGCCGTGGCAGGAGGCCACAAAATTAAAGAAGGATTTCGGCAGCTGTAGTCATTAAGATAAAAGTCACACTAATGACTCAAGCATTATTTAGTTCTGATATCTTAATTTAATTGGATTTTTTTAATTAAGAAAAAGACCCATAATCCTGCAAGCTCCAGACTGCTGCCATGTTGCTGTCAGGCCGTCTTAAAGGGACCAGCCTGTCCCGCCATGCATGCAGGGCGGGTAACCTGGGGATGAGGGACAGCAAGGAGCTGCTGTCCACGCAGGAGAGCCTCCACCCCCCACTGTAAGTGCCCAGGAAGAAGGTGACAGCTGCCCCCCCCCCCCACCTACCCAGGATCCACACACCAAGGGGGACTCAGGGCCGTTCCCTTCCCTGGCACCTCCCACGGTCCCCTCCACCCCGAGTCCTTGTCAAGGGCGCGCGGCCCTCCCAGCCTGGGCTCTGCCCTGGGGAGGGGAAGCAGGCCGTTCTTGTTGCAGCCTGGGCTCCCCTCTCTGCTTGCTGCCCGCCCTCCCCTCAGGGCTCTCACAGCTAGGGGCTGCTTGGTGAGGGTGATTGATGGTTTACCAATAGGAGTGGAATGGAGTTTTAATAGTCTCAGATTAAAGGATCAGAGAGCAGAGAGAAGCAGGGGCTGGCTGCTGGGCAGACTAAAGCCTGACACTCCACAGAAGACACAGATCAGCGTGGGGAGGCCAGCTGGGGCGCGGGACTTGGGCAGGAGATATAAGAGACCCTGCCCATCATGCAGTGGGCACTCATAGTCCTCTGGGGTCCACAGCCTGTCCTCGGAGCTCGGTGTCCGTCCTGAAACAGGCCACTGCACCCCCATGTGCTGCATGCGCTCCCTTTCTGGACCTGGAGGAGTTGGGGTGGGAGAGAAGGGCTCAGGTTCTAGCCACAGGGAGTCCAGGAAGAATCCCAAATCGAGTCTGCGCACTTCACAGCACATCCACGTTCTCCGGTGGGAGCCGGGCTCTTTGTCCTTCTAGTAGAACGTGATTTTTCTGCTGTTGTGGGGTTCTTCGTAACATAAACAAGTACTCCCTCCCACGCTGTGGCTGTCCAGGCCAAGGTCTAGGGTGAGGCAGATCCGGCTGGGGTTCAAGGTCCCGCTGCAGAGAGTTTCCCCTCCTCTACCCCCCGCGATAGTGTCGTGCATCCCTCTCCGTAGGAAAGTGAGGAGCAGGGCCCAGGATGCTCCCACACCCCAGGTATGTGCTGAGATCACCTGCAGAGCCCCAGGGCTGAGGGCCAAGCAGAGCCTGCAGGTCACCGCAGTGCTGTGGCCAGGAGATGTCCCTGTCCCCTCTGGGCCTTACTTCCCTCCTCTGTGAAATGAGCCATTGATGAAATGCAGCCCTCTGTGTCCCCATCAGTGCCCTAGGGATGCAGGGCATGGGCCGTGAGTATGACCGCGCTCCTGAAACCAGCCACCGGGGCCATCAGACACTCAAGGACAGTGGAATTGGCTGGACCAGGGAGGGGCTGGCAGCAGTGAGATCACCCAGGCAACAGGCTTTTCAGCTGGTTTAATATCCAAGCTGGGCTTGGGAATAGGTCTGTAATCCTAGCCTTCTGGGAGGCTGAAGCAGGAAGATAGCAAGTTCAAGCCCAACTTAGTGAGACCCTGTCTCAAAATCAAAACTAAAAAATGGGCCGGGGATGTAGCTCAGCATGAAGGCCCTGGGCTCGGTCCCCAGTCCCCCAAGCACTAGCGCTCACTAGCCCATTAGCTTAACAGGATAACCACTCCGGGCTACTTTGTCATACCGCTGGCGGGTGCCCCAAGAGTAAGTGGGCTCAGGGTGACACCTGGATGAAGGAGGGACTGCACGGGAAGATGGGGCAGGCGCTCCGAGGCGAGCAGGCAGGGCTAGCGGGCACTGCAGATGAATGTGCCCTCAAGGGTGCCCTGTACGAGGAGCGGCTCTGCTTCAGACTGTCAGTGTCGTTCTGTCATCCCGGCACTGTGGGAGGCTGGGGCAGGAGGATCGCCAGTTCCAGCCCATCCTGGGCAACTTAGCAAGACCCGGTCTCAAAAAGGGGGGGGGGGGGGGGGGGGGGGGGGAGATGTAACTCAGTGCAAAGGTCCTGGGCTCAATCCCTAGTACACCCCTCCACCCCCCGAAAATTTACTTCGTGCCTTCTAAATAGAGCCAAGTGCTGGCTGAGGAGTAGGCTGGGAGGAGTGGGTGGGTGGTGGAGGGCTCCTGTCCCCCCACCCCCAACCCCGGCCAAGGCAGGAGGAGCCCAGCTGGAGGCCCTGTGGCCTCTGGGTCCCTGGGCTGTTGAGAATCCAAGAAGAATCCCAAATTAGGTGCACTCGCTTCCTGGATTCTCTTGTGGCAGCTGTAGGGCTGAGGTCAGGACCTGGCTGGGGTGATGGCAGGTGGCAGGATTTGCGACAGAGGCAGCGGGTAGGTGAGAGCAGAGCCCCTCTCCCACGGGGCCGTGGGGTTCCAGCTCCTGTGGGTGGCTCCGCCTGTGCCCGCACCAGCTTCCAGGGCCGTGGAGGCAGAAGGCTTCGGGCTCAGCGACTCCCCACAGACCAGTGACCTCGGGTGGCTCTTGGGAGGGAAGGCCAGCTGCACAGGTGCTCTCGCAGGCAGAGCGTGCCCCACAAAGGCTGGCTCAGTGCACAGGGCCTTGTGCATTCGTTGCCCTGCAGGATCCTCACTTCCCATGTCCCCAAGCTCCAGTACTAGATAGGATCCCCACTGTACTCCCCGGGGACAGGGACACCATGGCCCAGGGATGGGGCAGGCCCTCACTCTCCTGAAGGAGGAAACACTACTGTGCAGCCTTCACCAGTGCGTGGTCCCAGCGCTGCCCAAGGAACTGGCCCAGTCCTGTGTGTGCAGGCTCTGGAGGGACACAGAGGCCCAGATAAGGATTTGAAGATGAGCCCAGACACAGGGAAGCCAGCCAGAGGCCTCCCCGCTGCACACCCTGCCCGCCACGGCCTCATCTGAGCAGCGAGTAGCAGCTTGAGGCCCCGCACACCCAGAGGCTTTAGCCCCTCTAAAATCTGCCATTGGTGGGTGAGTGTGTTAGTGTAGGTCTATAACCCCACCTCTCTGGGAGACTGAGGCAGGAGGATCACAACTTCAAGCCCAGCCTGAATAATATATTAAGACCCTATCTCTAAATTTAAAAATAAAAATAATAAAGAGGCAGGGGTAACAATCATGGGAAGGTCCTGGTTTCGTTTCCCGGTTCTGTAAAAGAAACATATAAATAAAAAATAAAAATAAAATTTAAAACCTGCTACTGTAACTATCAGAGGACTGTGCTCCAGGCGACCTTACTCAGCATCTTTAACTGGTTTGTGTCGGTTAGAACAAACACGTAGGGGCTCAAAGCACTTTCAGCACTTTCTTACATGGTTTAGGGCATAACTCAGTCTGATATCAGCGGCCACAGCGGGCACGGGGAAGAGCTGTGACAGTGGGTGGTGTAAGCCTCGTCATGGGTGCGGGTGGAAATGCCCACCTGGCTCTGGGCGCCTGCATGCCAGGCTCATCCCAAACTGTCACCGCCTCTTATGGGGGAGATGTCACCGTGGCTGTCACAAAGAGATACCCCTAGGAACAGGTCCCCCAGGTCTGGTCAGAGCTCAGGGCCACCCACCTCAGCAGATCCTCCCTTCCCTGGGAGTTGGGGGCCTCCCAGACCCGCACAGAAACTCTTTCTGAGTGTCTCCTCCTTGCTTTCTAGAGAGTTACAGCCGCTCCTGTCCCTCACACCCCAGTGTGACCACAGCCACAAACCAGAGTGTCTTCAGCCACCTCGAGGAGTGTCTTCCCAGCCTGGCATGTCCTGTTCCTTTCTGTCCTGAACTCCACCTCCCATGTGGGGGCAGTGAGCAAACATACATGGGTTGGAGATTCTGAGCATGCCAGGATCTGCTGCCGGGCCTTTGCATGGCTGTTAGAAATGCAGGCACCTGTAGCCTGGTTTCACACTGGACCAAAGAAAGGGATAAGGCAGTTCCTGGATCCCACCGTGTCTCAAGGAGCCTGACATGAGCAGAGGCTAGGGCCGAGCTGCAGCATAGGGGTCCACAGAGGCAGGAGGGCTTGACATAACCAGCATTCCCCTCCCCCCCATGCCTTTGGTCCCCACTTGGGCCCAGCAGGAACCTGTGTCCTTACCTACCAGGCCTCGGCACCGTAGCTCAGCCTGGCCCTGCAGCTGCCACAGCTGTGGTCTCAGCCAGACAGACCTTCTGCCCCCACCCGGGAGCCCACGTGGCAGCCGGGGGATGTGCGTGAGGCCCTGTGGGCTGTGTTTCCAGAGTGGCTGACCCCACCCACGGGGAAAGGCAGGGCCATTCTGGGACATCCCATCTCAGGCTGCCGGAGACACTGACTCGTAGCATTGTCGGTAGCACTGTCCAAAGACTTGAGTGCTCCGTAGCTATGAAAATGAGGCGCTAGCTCGTGCCCTCAGGTAGCATTAATCATGTGCCAGAGAGCAGAACCCGCAAAGGCCCAGAGGGTGGGGCGGGGCCTCCCTGGAGAGAGCAGCCAGCTAGGGGAGCACCGGAAAGCCGGGATGGCCTCCGTGGTTGGCCCTGTCGCTGGTACAGAGATGTGGACAGGCGCAACGTGCAAGGGCCTCTGGGCAGGCACCAGCTCGCGAGACTGAATTCCATGGTTGTCCCGGGCAGCTTTATTTTTGTCTGAAAGCCCAGGGTCTGCATACTGAGCTACCGCCCCAGCCCTTTGTTGATTCTTGATTTTGAGACAAGTTCTAGTCACTAAATTGCTAAGTTGCCCAGGCTGAACAAAAACTTTGAGGCCTTCTGCCTCAGCCTCCCAGAGTGCTGGGATGATACACCTGCACCCCAGGCTCTCTTCAGTTTCAAGTACTCAGAATTCAAGTGAAGAAAGTCAAGCAGAAATAGCATCCTGGGCTGCAGAGGTGTCGTTCTGTCAGGACAACCCAGCCCCACTTCTCCTCCTGGGTGCCCCCTCCTGCCTCAGCCTCCCCTAGTCTTGGCTTTCCTGGCAGAATGAAGAGGGAACAGAGGGCTGGGAGGAGTGGCGTTGCCCCTCCCCCTGCCGTGCCAGATTCCCGGGCACCTCCTCTCCCCGAGGGGCCGCATTGTCACTGTCGGCATTATGCTGTTGATGTGGCGTGGGGGAGCTGCCTCGGGGTGGGCTGTGTGCCGCTTCCGGGGAGCCCTGATAATTAGAGAGGCTGCATCTTCATGAGCTAGTGCTGTGTAGCCGGGCGGCTCAGAACCTGCTGCCTCGGCCAGGTGTGCGGCTCAGTGGGAGAATGTGGGCTTAGCATGTATGAGACCTAGTTCCCGACCCCAGCACTGAAAACATTCAGCCAACTCCCTGCTGCCTCCTCCTGTACTTCCTGGGCCAGCTTCTCACACCAGGAGTGACACGGAGCAGATTCCCATGGCGGGATGTGTGTGCACGCGCGTGTGGATTTCACACACTACCGTTGCCCGAGAAGCCCTCTTGCCCTGCACTGCACCTGCCCCGTGTGGCAGGAGGGCCCAGGGACAACGGAACAGGGGCCTGGAGGTCTGTGAGGCAGAGGAGGAGCGAGAGGCAGAGGCCGAGGCGGTGAGAGTGGGGTTAGGTGGGGCCAGATGTAGTCGGAAGACGGACAGAGGCAATCTGGTGGCTTCGTGAACGGCCAGCAAATGGGACAAGGACCACGAGAGGCATGGGGGAGGCTCAGTCTCAGGCCGTGCTGCTGCTGCAGGGTCCCTGTGCTGCCTGGCTGTGCCTCCCTAATGACCCCAGTCCCTTTCTGTCGTTGGTTCTGCCCAGAGCCACGGAGAGAGGTGTTTCCCCATAAAGGGCCGATGGGATGGGGCGAGACCCACTGCAGGGCTGTGGTGGGCTCCCAGACTGGTGGAAGAGAGCCAGGAGGCCAGGAGCCCCCCGAGAGTCCCCTCATGCCCGGCAGGGCTGGCGACACTGCCCTCTAACTCCCTTGGCCGCTGGGAGCCCGAACCACCTTCTAAATCTCCTTAGAGACTCAAGTCCCATGTCTTCCGGAGGCTGTTTCATCTTCTCACATAGGGGGTTTGCACTTTGGTTTTTATATTTGAGAGTGTACTGTTCCGTCCTCTGCACCTTGAGATCACTTTAGGAAGAAAGAGGTAGGCCTGTGCCATGGGCTGCCTAGAGATGTGGGTTGTGGCTCCGGGGCCAGCTGGGCGAGGCCTGGGCGACCTCTGGGCTCTTAGTGTCTCTCGCTGGGCCTTTCTCTCCTTTCATAAGCTCCAGAGCGACCCACTGTCTGGAGGGGTTGGAGGAGATGATTAAGGTTATTCTTAAATACGTAAAGTGGCCTTTAGAGATAGGCTCAGTGTAAATAAGGTTGGTTTTACTGCTCATAATAAACATTTATTAAGCACCCACCCACCGAGTTGCAGGCACTGAACAGAATATCAAAGAGACCCTGGCCTGGCCCGTGCCAGACCCCATGCAGCCCGTCTTACCTCCCACCTCCCGTGGCTGGAGCCCAGCCAAAGCCACCGACAGTTAGGCAGCCACTGCGCCGAGAAAAACCTCAAGGCTCGGGCTTTAAGGCGCGGTCAGGACAGATGCAACACTCAAAGACTTTAGCCTCGTGGCGCGCCCAAGTCCTCTGTGAGTTTGAGGGTCTGGGCCCTCTTGGGTCTGTGGCACAGTTTGGGTGTGTGTGTGTGTGTGTACGGGGGTTTGATGGGTCTCAGTTCTGCTCTCCTGAGGAGGGAGAGATGCAATGACCATAGTGGACAGAGCCAGAGGCAGAGGGGGGACCCCAACAGCCACCTCCTGCTCCCGTGAGCTGACGAGGGACGGGCTGGGAGCCTCAGGTTCAGCCACAGAGCAGGGATAGCCATTCAGTATCATCAGTTAAATGGTGTCTGTCTGCAGAACGTAAGGTCCCAACCATGCCAAGCCCACCCGCCTCTTCCACCCTGAGGAGGAAAATGTCCTTGTCCTCTCGAACTGCTGTAACAAAAGCCCATCTCCTGGATATCTTTTAAACAGCAAAAATTCACTGCCCACCATTCTAGAGACTGGGAAGGTCAGTGAGCCAGGTTCACGGTCAGGGGAGGGCCAGTTTTCTAGTTCATAGTCAGCCCCACTCCGTGTGCTTCTGTGGCTGCTGGGGTGAGTGGTCACTCTCAGCCTCTTTTGAAAGGACGTTAACCCCATTCATGAGGACTCCAAACCCATGACGCAATCACCTGCCTAGAAACCTCTCCCAGTACAACCGCCATGAGGGTCAGAATTCCGCCATCTCGATTTGAGTGAGGGCTCAAACACTCAGACCACAGCTGAAAGAAAAGTTGCTGGAGACAAAAATAAAAGACCCCCAGGCCTAAGCATGCTGGCCTGTGTCTCAACACTCTGGGAGGCTGAGGCAGGAAGATCACAAGTTGAAGCTCAGCCTGGGCAACTTGGCAAGACCCTGTCTCAAAATCAAAGACAACAATGGGCTGAAAGTATAGCTCAGTGTGAAGGCCACAGGCTCCATCCTCTGTACCAAAAATAAAAGTGAATAAAACATCACTGGGGCTGGCAAAAGGACTAGTCTGATAAGACACCAGGCCTGTGCTCAGGCTGTGTTGTCTGCATGCCCTCCCCTCCCTCGTCACAGCCCCCTGCAGCTCTCTTGGGGAGCAGGGCAGCTGGGCCTGGCTTGCGGGCGTTCCTGCCTGCCTGCAACCTGCCCAGAAGCCAGGTCTTCATTTTAAGCCCTGTTTGTATCTCTGGTTCTCAGGGACCTCCTCATGGATGGGCCTCAAATCCCTGCCCAGGCAAGCCCTGCGTGTGACACACAGGAACAGCCGGGATGCTGGAGATCGAAGAAAGCTAGCAAGTGCCCCAGCCATCCCCAGGAGGGACGTGCCCTCAGCCTGTCCCCAGGCCAGGCCCCTACAGTCAGGCTCAACCCCACAGCCCCAGAGTTCTCCCAGCCCCACCGAGAGGCTGCAGGACTGCTTCCTTTTCAGAGTCCTGGAAACCAAGTCCTCAGAAAGTGAGCTAGTCTGCAGGTACAGGCTCTGGCTCCAAGCCTGGGATAGTGGGCACATGGTTCAAGGCAACACCATTGTGCTGATGTGGCCTTTCTGCCACCATAGCAGATGACCACAGGCTAGGCGGCTTTAAAGAGCCTGTGTCTCACAGTGTCCATCAGGCCACATGCCCAAGATCAAGCTGTAGGCACAGCTGGTTCCTGTGGGAAGCTCCCAGGAGAAGCTGTCCCCTGCCTCTCCCCACTCTGAAGGCTCCTGGCCATCTCTGGAGTCCCTGGGCTTGCAGCCATGACCCTCCAAACTCAGCTCAGTCTTCCCAAGCCGCCCCGCACACGTGTCCCCTCTTCCTCTCACACGGACTCCCACGGGGGATCTAAGGCCACTGGCATGCTGTCACCTCACCTCCTGCTTCTGCTTCTGTGTGGCCCTTTTCCTCAGTATGGTCACGTGCGGTGGTTCCAGGTAGACATGTGCTTTCTGGGGATGCACTTCAGCCCGACTTGCACTAAGTGCTGACACCTGTGTCCCGTCTGGGTCAGAGCCCTAAAAAGAGAGCACAGAAGGGTCCCCTTCAAGAAAGAACTTGCACCCAGACACAACACCACATGGTTCCAGCATCTGCCGTGGAGAAACAACCGGCGTGGCCTCACTACACATCCTCATGGATCTAGGGTCCTCTCAGGAAGCTGGAGAGCCTACCCAGGATGGGAGCTGGGTCTCACCCCCACCAGGGCCAGAGGGCTCCCACGGGCACTACCCCCCAGGAGGTGGCAGGAGGGCCATCCAGGGAAGGACAAAAGGAGAAATCGAACTAGTCTTGTGACTTCGCAAAGTAAGACTTCTGAGCCAATACTTCTGGGCATTCTTTTATTTTACCCTTTTTTTCCCCAAAGTTTTGGGGATCGAACCCAGGGCCTTCACACAAAGCCACATCCCCAGCCTATTTGCTTTGGTTTTGGTCTTGGGATAGGATCTCACTAAGTTGAGAAGTTGCCCAGGCTAGGCTCAAACTTGTGATTCTTCTGCCTCATCCTCCCTGAGTGCTAGGATTGCAGACCTGCACCACGGAGCCCGGCTTCCGGTGTGGTTAGCTGCTGGGAAAATGGGCATTGTGTGGCCTGGACCAGCAGCCAAGAGCAGCTGCCCCTGTCTGTTCCCACTCCCCAGGGGGTCAAGCACCCAGGGGAATGAGCTATGTTGGGGCACAAGTGCCCCACTCAGGATGTGGGGGGGGGGGGGCGCTCCTTGGCTGGCAGAGTGGAAAAACAAATTGCCTGAGGGGCTGAGTCAAGCTGGTCCTCTTGCCAAAGAAGCTTTGATAACCGGTGCTGGACACGGCCCCTGATCGATCGGCCTCTATTTTTAACTCTGGGATCAGCAGGGTCACTTTCCAGAGAGAGAGGGCGGCTTATTCTGCTCTCTCTCAATGCCACTGGCAGGCCTCCCACGCCAGCTCTGTGTCCCCGACTCCTCCTCCTCCCCAGCTCACCCTCAACCTCCTCCAGTTCTGGCCGTAGTCAGGAGACATTGAGGGGTAATGGCAGGGAGGGACGAGAGTTCCAGACTCCCTGACTCCAGCCAACTCTGAGCCCAGATGCCACCTTCTTGTTTCAGGCCCCAGACCCACCAGGCTTGCTTGGCTACTTGGAGGTTGGGCCTCCCCCAGAACGCTGGCTCAGGGCTCCTCAGGATGATAAGTACTGACCACGGACAGTGCTAATCCCAGCTACAGCCATGTCCTGATCTCTGGGCTGCCGCAGTATGCGTGTTCCCCACCTCCACCTAGCGAGATCTGTTCCTCCCTGGGCCTCTTGGTCCCATCAAATGGGACCAAGCAAGGAACATAACAATGACTCCGACTGAATGTTTGGTTCTGTCTCTGGCCCGTGTTTGACAGATGTCAGCAGACATCTTGAGCAGGATTCCATGCTAAGTTCTGTGCTAGGCCCAAGGTGGCCAGACTGGCTCGTTGGGTTACAGATACACTCCGTTCCTCTCACCCCCCTGGGAAGCCGGTCACCCTCCTCTGTTCAGAGCAACAGAATCCCTCCCAGCAACCAGCCAGGGAAGCCGGGGAGTCCACCTTGATCCCAGGAGCACTGACTTCTGGGGCACTGGCTAAGTCCCTCCTCCTCTTTTGAGACAGGATCCAGCGGATCCCGAGTTGGCACAGGGCTGTCACGTGTTGAAGTGCTTACTGTGCACCCCTCCCCAGAAAAATGACCTTTCATGAAGCTGGCCCCTGGTGCCATAAAAGGCCAGGTGTTTGTCCGTGTCCCCTCGAGAGCATACGTGTAGAAATCCTGACTTCTCAATGGGACCGAATGGGGAGGCGCAGCTTTGGAAGATGGTGCGTCCTGGGGTAAAATGTTCCTCCTGGGCTTAGTGCCCTGCTAAGGAGCCAGAGAGATCTGCCCCCACCACCGCCACCACCACCACCACCAGGCCACCGCGTGCAGGCACGGCAGGGACACTGCTGGCTACCCGCCCGGGTGGGTCCTCCTCAGTGACCCTGACCAAACGGTAGTCGCAGACTTTCCCCACACGGAACTGCCATCTGTAAATGCCTGTGGTTTACGGACCACCATCCAGTGTGACCTTGGAAGCTCAGGGGCAAACTACTCCTTGTGCAGGGGATGATCAAAATATATGGTGAATGCTTCAGATTTTAAAATGTATTACAGTAAAAGACACGAATCCCCCTCTGAGCGCCCCGTGCTTGAGCCCGCTCACCCCATGGCTGCAGCCGCTCTGACGCCGCCCCAAAGCCCCCTTTCACGAGCCTCTTTGTAAAATGTGATCAAAACTGCAGTGAACACTGCTGCCAGGCACCATCCGAGGGAGAGGCAGGCGCATTAAAGCGTGGCAGTGCATCCTGGCCACCTTAGTCACCAAAGCTAGCACTGTGAGACTGCTGGCTTTTCCCAAAGTCAAACGACCACGAAAGGTCAATACTTGGAATTGAATCAAGATGTGGAGGCAGCCATGACAGTGCAAGTAAACGCAGTCGGGAAAAGGGGCTTCCAGAGCCGCTTCAGAGAACGGCAGGAATGAGGGCCCGGTGCCCAGTGCCAAGCAGGGAGCTGGATTGGGAGGGGGATTCCTGGCGATGAGTCTTCTGCTGTAATCACTGCTTTTAAGCTGGGTGTGGTGGCTCTCCCTGTCATCTTAACACTCGGGAAGCTGAGGCAGGAGGATGGCTGTGAGTTCATGGCCAGCCTGGGCCACATAGTGAGTTCAGAACTAGCCTGGACTGCGGAATAAGACCCTGTCTTAAAAAAAAAAAAAAGTAACCATTGTTTTCATTGAGACATTCATCAGCCCAAGGGGACCAATGGCCTCCAGGCACAGAGGGGCCCTTGTTCTGGAAAGCCCTGGAAGCAGACACCTCAGCCTAGGGACCCATGAGAAGGACACGCTACCCTGAAGTTCTTGTTCTAGCAGGTGTGTTTGGCAGGACTGTGGAGGAGGAGACACTGTGACATACAAATCCTGCCCTTGCTGATAAGGACCTGTCCTCTGGTGATCTGGGGGGCAGGGAGGCGGGGGTGGAGCAGAGCAGAGCAGAGCAGGGATGGAGCTGAGGGTCTGAGGCGCTGAGGCCACAGCCGGCCCAGGTCAGGGTGGCAGGTGTGCAGGAAGGACCCACAGGCCCACGCCACCCTCCCCCAGAGCCTCGGAGCTATTAGCTGTGAGTTAGTGGTGCTGGCAGCCCCACCACCTCTGCCTGTCCAGGACCTTGGCCTCTGACTCAGAGGTGCCTGCTACTTATTTAAGGTTGGGGAGCACCGAGGAGAAGTCCCACCCTCCCCCACCTTGCCTGGCCCTCCCCAGCCAGCCTTCCATTCCCACGGATCCTGGTCTCTATGCAGACCATGGCGCCCCCCGCTGGCGAACGTGGCACTGCAGGGACTGGACCAGCCTGGCCTCAGTACCAGCCCTCCTGGAAGGATGCTGACGATGGCGGTGCTGACGCAGACGCAAGCCCACGGATTTAGTGGACATGCTGCCTTTTTAGCGTCAGATTTCCTCCCGCGTGCAAACGCCACCGATATCCTTTGCCCTCCACCAGGTTGCATTTTTTAGCGTGGTCTCACAGGCCTCAGTCTAAAGCCAAAGGGTGACACATTTTTTTCTTAAAGGGCCAGACAGTGTTCTGCTTCATGACCTCCATCACAAACACTTGGGGCCAGAGGCACAGCTTAGTGGTAGAGCATCTGCTTAGCATGGGCAGTGGCCTGGGCTCCACCCCTGTTGCCACAAAACAAACCAGCAACAACAAAAACCCCACTCGACTCTGCCGTTATAGCTGGCAAGCTGTCATGACAACACGAATGAGCTGGCTATGTTCCAATAAAACTTTATTTATAAAAACAAGTGGAAGTTTGACTTCCTTTTCTTTCTTGGCTTCCATTATCAGAGAGAGAGAGAGAGAGTTATCAACTCCCTTCTCTGCACATGACTGTTGACATCTATCTTGAAACACCATTCAGAAAAGTTCACTGTAGATGCCCTCCTACTCCTAGTCTGTCTCATGTACAGCAACAATGCTGTAGTGTTTGTTTGTTTGTTTGTTTGTTTATTTAGAGATAGGGTCTGTTCTATAGTCCAGGCTGGTCCTGAACTCACGGTGTAGCCCAAGCTGTCCTTAAACTCATGGCAATCCTCCTGCCTCAGCCTCCTAAGTTCTAGGATGACAGGTGTGCACCACCACGCCCAGCGTATGCGATGCTGGGTAATCGAACGCAGGGTCTTGGGCTTGCTAGACAAGCATTCTAACTGCTGAGCTACACCACCCTCTCCATGTTCCCACTTCACAAATAGGAAACTGAGGCCCCAGGTCCCCTAGAGAGTCAGGGGTAGTAAGAACAGAGCCACTAGCCCCCGCTCTAGTCCCAGGCCCTCCATTGAGGTGGCCTGTCTCAGAAAGGCTCCTTGTCCCTCAGGCTGGGAACCAGTGGTGTTGAGGCAGGGACCCTGCACTCTAGCTGGGGGAGGCTACTCACCCAACTGCCCTTCAGTCTCCATGCTTCTCCCAGTGAAGACACAGCAGAGGGCTAGAGTCTTCGGATGCTCAGGTCAGTGGCATAGTTGACTCTTGTCACCTGGCCTGGAGATGTCCTAGCAGCCCGGGAGAGGACTCAGGAAAGAACACAGACTGGTGGCTGCGAGGCCACCAAGGCCAATGCTGGAAAAAGGGCCAGCCTTCCTAGCCAGGTCCCAGGGCCCTTGCACAGTGCTGGGAGGAGACACTGTTACCACCTGCCACACTGTGGCTGAGGAAAATGGCATCAGCACACAGGAATTCCCCAGGTCCTTGCACCTGGTGGTGGCAGAGCCAAGATCTCAGTGGAGTTGGTTTTATTCCCAGGTTGAGTATCCTAAAGTTTCTGGACACCTAAGATCTCCAGGAAAACATGGCCTGCTTTGTCATGGGTGCAGTTCTTGAGGTCTGGCCCTTGTCACCAGAGCACCTCCTGCCACATGCTTTGGTCCTGCTGAGCCAGATCCAGCCTCATCCCAGCAGCTCTCAGGTGACTCCTGACTCATCTGCTCTGAGCCAGGAACAGTGCTGAGAACTGGGCCTCAGGACCACAGGAGGCTGCCTCTGTCCTCAGGGGACACAGTCTGAGATGGGAGACACGTGGGTAAACTGAGGTGTCAGAGATCGGCTCCTGGCTAAGTTCTGTCTGTTCAGGCTAAAAGAAGGAGAAAGCCTTCCTTCTGCTAGGAGGGGAGCTCCGGGAGGTCACAGAGCGGCTCGCCCCACCTAGGCATGGCGGCACCACAGGACCTCAAAGACACACAGTCCTTTTCCCTTGGGCCAGATGGCAGAGCTGGCACCCAAGTGACGGACCCTCTGTGTGGCTTAGGCGGCCAGAGAGGAGATGGGAGGCATCACCCCAGCTCCTACTGGACTTCAGAAGACCCCGAGTGGAGATGGGGTAGGGACGGTGGGACAGAGATGGCAGTGGGGCAGGACGGGCTCTGTGGTTCCTGTGGAGGAGGCAGAGAACACAGGGTGACCGGCTCTAGGCAGGTATGTCCAGCCTAGTGCCCATTTTTCCTTACTTTTTTTGTGAAAAGACGTTGTCATGCGCCGCACATAAAACATATGATATCATCAATGTACAGAAGTAAACTTGTTGTTATATATTTTATTGTAAATTTATTTGAAAAAATAGGGCCAGCTGCAGGCTAGACAGAAAAGCCCCAGATGCTGCCGTGGGAAGGGTTGGCCTTGTCTCCCAGTGTTGACCTCAGCCCCAGCCTTCGCAGGCCCAAGAGCTGCCAAGAGGCCTTTGACATGCAGCCTTAATGCTGGCCTGGGAAGGCAGGGACAGGGCTCTGCAGCCTCCTCCGTGGCTTCCCAGGCCAGCAGCAGGCCAGTCCTATCAGGGGACAAGGGCTCCATTCTTTCTCAAGGAGGCTTCTGCAGCCTATAGGCCAAAGGTCCGTGACCCCAGGCCTGAGGGATGCTCTGTACCTATCTCCATGAAAAACCTCCCCCGGACCAGGCCACTGGTCCCACAGGGACCTGGGATCTGGCTCCTTGCTTTTGGGAGGGTCTAGGAACACCTATCCCAAACCCAGACATCCCCACCCTTGTCCCATACATAGGTATGCTCAGTGAAATAGTGTGAAACACTGTGTCCTGGCCATATGACCTTGGGAAAGTCATGTAACCTTGATGGGCCTCATGCATTTACAGGCATGGGCTTCAATCCTGATGTGCCGACGTCATTGGATTAAGAAATGCCTAGCCAATTTGTAAAGCTCACTCCTGGCTGTGTCTGGGTGAGTTGTGGAAGTGGGGGCAAAGGGGACTGTGCCTTGGCCCTGGTTCCGTCTCTGGCTCTGATCCCCTGCTCTGCTTCCTGGCCACCATAATGTAAGCATATCGGCTCTGTGCCTTCCTGCCATGATGTTCCTGCTTCGAGGGCCACCAGGGACTGAATCCCCTGTAACCATGAGCCAAGGTAAAGTCTCCTCCTTTAAGTGGCGGGTGTCAGGTACTGTGTCCCAGCAAGGTGGAAGTGACAAATGCAGTGGCAGTAATCATAGATTGAGAACGTCGTGCCTGCGGTGCTTGGAGAGGTGGCACCATAGGCTCTGTGGCTGTTGATTGGCGTCAGTCGGCCTCCTGAGACTATGCCCAGTGAGATATGCCTGGGCCCAGATTCCCTGGGGCTGGGTCCATCTGTGGCAGAAACACTAAACCAAGAGGTGCTCGTGCTAAAGGTCTCTTTCTTAAGGCTTGTATGGCGGTGGAATAACTTCCAAGGGACTTGGCCTCCTTCTATCTTGTCTCTCTGACAGCTGCACCAGCCCCTTCTGAGCCAGTGTGGCTGCTCCAGCGCCAGCCATTGTGTCAGCATCCCAGCTGCCATGAGTGACAGACACACTGTTCCTCCCTCTAGGATCGCTTCAGAGAATGTGCACACATCACTGTCACTGACCCCCCAGAAGCCGGAGCTCTGCCACAGGCCAACCGAGCAGCAAAGGGAGCTGGGAAATACCCCAGAGCATCCAAGCAGATATGCGTGCAGGAGATGGGTTAATGAGGACCAAAAAAAAAAAAAAAAAAAAAAAAAAAGCTTCTGCGCCATCAAGATCAGAGCCCAGATGTTTCCTAGGCCTCATGCTCTCTGGGCTCAGTGCCACCTGCGTGTCCCCGCCCAGTGGCTGAGGGTAAAAGAGCTGCCGTGTCCAAGGGTGGTCACCTTGGTCTAGAGGCACACTTTCCTGAGGTGATCAGCTAAGGAGGGTCAGGAGGTGAAACCAAGGACCAGGCCCGTCCGTGGTGGACAGAAGCAGGGCCGGCCTTCAGCCACAGCCCCCTTCAGCTTGTTGATGGTCACACACTGGGGGTCACCTGGAGGCTCTGTGTGCCCCTTCACAGTCAGCCTTGGTCCACGAGCAACCCCCACCAATGCAAGTTCACCTCCACACAGGAAGTGAGCATCCAGCTATTTGTAAGGCCCTATCTCCAGGCAGGGAGAACACAGATCAGAGTCCTCACGCTAGGGACCAGCCACCCGAGGTCAGCCATGGAGAGCCCTTGTATCCCTGGAGACGAGCCAGGGTGAAGGAGCAAGTGCGCACATCCCTGTCCTGGACTGCGGGGGCTCTGGTGGACCTTCCCATAAGCCCCGGGATGGAACCTTCCGGGGACCATTTTTATGCAGCAGTTAAATACTATTAAAGAAAACTGTGCGCATAACAACTTATTAAAATGATAAGGCCACTGATCCCAGTGGTGCTGTCCTGTCATCCCAGCACTCAGGAGGCTGAGACAGGAAGATCACAAGTTCAATCCCAGGCTGGGCAATTTAGTAACTTAGTGAGGCCCTACCTCAAAATCAAAACAAAAACGAAAAAGGGCTGATAATGTAGCTCAGTGCGAAGACCTGGGTCGAACCTTCAGGATCATTAAAAAAAAGGAAGGCAGACTTCACCCAAAGAGAGTCACTGTTGTGGGGTTTCGCAGGGCATGGAAATCAGAGTCAACTCGGATCCCAACAGCATGGTGTGTCCTTAACTATAGGGCAGTGTCGGGTCAGGATGGGGAGCAGACCGAGGACAGGAGCCAAGTGAGGGTTTCCTGGACACTGGACCTGATGGGACTTTGGCTTGGAGGCCAGGGGAGGACGGGAGATTCATGGGGGTGACGGGAGGTCCCAGGTGGCCAGAGACCGGGGCAGGGAGGATGGCACTGGGCCGCACAGCAGGGCTCTCGCTCCAGTGGATATTACAGGGACACAGACAGGGAACAGGATGTGGTCAAAGAACCAAGTCTTTGTCAGCCTCAAGTGCCCTGTCTGTGATGGACACCGGCCGGTCCTGGGGACACAGCAGAGAACAGCAGGGGTGGGAAAGCTCACACTCTGTGGTGCACGCTAGTCAGGGAGAGAGTTCGTAACCCCTCGCTTGAACCCCCTGTGGCCAGGAGTACGTGGGCCGTAGTCCTCAGCGGAGGGCCATTTGGCAGTGACCGGCTGTCACGGCTGGATGGGGGTGCTTCTGGCAGCTGAGGGTGGAGGCCAAGAATGCTACACCCACCGATAAGGCCAGGACCACAGCAGCTCTCTGGCCCAAGACACCAGGTTTGGAAACCAAAACCCAGCTGGAGCCTTCAGACTTTGCATTTCAGAAACTTAATATGGTGCATGGACCATATATTACGTAACGTCCCCCCGCGGGGTCTGGAGCGGAGCCCTGTAATCAAACGCATTAATATTCTGCAGCTAAATGTATGAATATTCACACAAAGAGGGACGAACCTGGGCTATAAATAGCCTCACATCCGTTCAGGTCACGTTTTGCCACCAAGTGAGTTATGAACAGGCTTTTGGTTTTCAGAGCTTTATGGATTTTGGAATTGGATTGTGGGCCTATAATACAATTTTAGATCATGATAAATGCTGTAACGACAACAGAGCAGAGGACGGCAAGGAGCACGGGGGGTTCTGGGGAGAGTTGCCTCGAGGTGTACTGTCTGCCGCAGGGACATCTGAGCAGAGACCTGGGTGCAGGGAGGATGTGGGCATGATAGTTTCTGGGGAAAAGCAGTCTCCAAAGAGGGAGGAGAATATGCAAAGGCCCTGAGGCAGGAGTGATCATGGGATATCTGAGAAACAGCCAAGTGGGCAGGCAGCACACCACTGGGTTCAGTTTCAGGCACCTGCTGTGTTTCTCGGCACAGGAGAACCCCACAGCAGCCTGGATTGGACCTTCCTACCCAAAGTGGTCCAGAGACACCACGGGCAGGTGCCTGTAATGTCCCCAGTCCCCACCAGGTAGACTGCTTTCCGCACTCCTGCACCCAGCCACTCTCCCTGGGCCTGAGAGCACCAGTCCCGGGCCAGTCCCGCACTGCCAGGAGGAGGGAAGCGGCCTCCTGGCTAGGCGTCCAGGAAGTAAGTGGCTAAAGGTCCCCAGGCGCCACAGCCTATGCCTCCAGAGAGGACAACAACCTGCCAACCAGCTGAGCGGGCCGCCTGTAGCCCGAGTCCCTCACAGCCCCTGCAGGTGGACACCCCACCGGGCGCATGGCTCCCCGTTCCTGCAAAGCGTGGGGGTCTGCTCTCCACCCCACTGAGACCCTGCTACTCCCCCTGCCCCGGGGGCCTGCATCCGCCGGTGAGCGTGCAGCGCCCCTGGGTCCACGCAGCCCGCAGTCTTCCCGTGGAGTCTCTCTCAGAGTTATTTAAGAGGTTCTTTCCTTTTTTCCCCGTTTTGATGATATGTTTCTAAATTATACATTAAACGTATCAGGGTGAGTAATGTCTCCCAGCTTCCCAGGCCGGCCCTAATGTGCCTCCCGGCTGCACCCCGTGTTTACACGGCTAAGGGGGGACGTGGCCTTCAGAGCCACTTATCTTTATATTGAGTGTGCAGCGAAAAGAACCTCAGGCAGTAGGAGACGTCCCCCCCACCCCCCGTACTCGGTTCTGCTGCCAGCTGCCCGGAGCCAGGGGCTGCCGTGCCCAGGCCCAGCTCCCAGGCTGTCGGGGCTTGGAGTGGCCCCCTCTCTGGGGACACATCCAGAGAAGAGTCAGAGCTCGAGGTCAGTCTTGGGGTCTGGCCATGGCTTTTCTGGGAAGGGAAGAGGACCCGGGCTGGCCCTAAGCTCCCATCCCCAGCCCAGAGAGAGGGCACCCTGGTGAGCAGATCCTTGCACCCGTTGGCACCTGTCTTTGGGATTCGTTCATTCGGATACTTGTGGCAGCCAGTAAGCGGCCACAGATGTTGCCCTGGTCCCTGCTGGGCAAATACTTTGGAACCAAAACGGCGCGGGAGAGCGTAGCCCCTGCCCTGCTCTGCAGGTGGACATCCTCTTGTCCCTCAGCCAGGAAAGACTGTGTCCCCGGGACAAGCCCTCCCCTTGCCAAGGCCGTCCCTGCCCCAGACCTTGCTGTGCTGTGCCCCCCGCCCCACACACACACCCAACCCCATGGCTGGAGGGACAGACCTCTGCACGATTGGCAAGAGGCCAGCAGCTCTGCATCCAGCACCTTCTGCTCCCTGCTCAGAGAGGAGCTGGCCCCCAGCAGCCCGGCAGGGCTACAGGTGGCATAACCCCAGGACCCCATCAGCTCAGCTGTACCTCCGCTCTACAGTGGAGGACGCTGAGAGCTTGGTGTGTCCAGGGTCACCCGACAGCACCAAGGCCTGGACCCTCGGACTCCCAAGCCCCAGTGCAGATCATCGCCCTGGCCACAGGACAGTCCTGTTCCTTCCAGCAGGTGCCAGGTGCCACCCAGACTCCAGGCTGCAGATTTTCCCAGGAGGGGAGCCCTGTGTCCTATCCGCAAACCTGCCCCAGCGCACACCGCGCTGTCTCCCATACTGGAAAAGGGGTACGACCCCACCCCGCTCCTGAGTACAGGGCAGCACTCCCCCCACCCGGCCGAGCTCTGGATTTTCTGTAGTGATGGGGAAGACCGATGGTGCTTGCATAAGTGCGGCTTAAAATTGAAAACCAAGCAAATTACCTTCAATCGCTTCTCAGAATTTTGCGCAGCCAGAGACAGTTAAGGAGAAATAGACTCCTTTCCATTTTAAGCGGCTTCCATTAACATTTGTTTCCTCCCAGAGATTAGGGCCCGCGGGGGAGGGGGTGGGCTGGCTCCCCTCCACCTTGGGACTGCTCTGGGCTGCCCTCTGCTCTGCTCCCGGGCTGGGCTGTGGAGGTGGGCGAGGCCTGGGCCTGTCTCCACGCCTGGCAGTGAGTGGGAGCCTGGCGGGGCGGGAGCCTGCTCTCTCTGGGCCCCGCACCCTCTGCACTGGCTCTCACAGATGTTCTCCTAGGAGTGGAGTAGGACGTTTTTGTCCCATTTCCAGCTTAAGAAGCAGACGCCGGCTTTGGGATACTGTCGTGCTGGGGATGGACTACCTGCACCTTGACTACCTCCTCGTCCTTTTGTATTTTACATTTTATACTTTGAGACAGGGTCTCACTAAGTCACAAAGTTACCCGGGCAGGGCTTGAACTTGTGATCCTCCTGTCTCAGCCTCCCAGAGTGCTGGGATGACAGGCCTCCTGGACGGTGGTGTCGTGCATCTGATGCAGCGTAACTCTGGGTGCCGAGGGTCCCTCCACCAGGCCCCAGCACCCTTTCCGAGCTCTGAGGTCAAGCTCTGTGGTCAGCATGGACAGCATAAACCCTGCAAGCTTCTTGCAATATTCTGACTAGGAAAATCCTGCACTGTGGCGGTGGTGACCCTCGGGGAGATTGGCGGCCCCTCAGACCCTCGCAGCCTTTGCCTCCGTAGCCCTTTCATCCCAGAGAGAAAGGGGGAATTTGCCAAGACGGCAATCAGCCTCCACTAGTAGATGTGATAGTTACCTCGTGAGATCCACCCCCATCCACACTCCCAAGATAAATGGTGGCATCGGCCACCCTCCCTCCGGTTTGATCATCCCCCTCCCACTGGCTGTCCTGCAGGCTGTGTGCATATCAATTTGCAGCACCCCCACTCCAGCCCTTCTGGGCAGGAGCACCAAGCAGGCTCTGGAAATGGGAACTTGAGGCCAGGCTTGAGCCAGGACCCTTGGGCTAAGCAGGGCATCCCGGCCGCCCACCTCTCTGGGGCGGGGGTGAGCGTAAGCCACCATCACCTCCCCGAAATCTAGGGCACCCTTGGGAGGAAATGGCACAGCCCAGTTCTCAAGGCCTTACTGCTCCTGAGTCCTCAGCCAGGGCTCCTTGAGCCCCTCCAGGGGAGCAAGAAGGGGCAGATAATTCCAGGCAGAGGGAGCAGGGCATCCCACAGGGACAGAGCAGGGGCCTGGCACAGGCTAGGCAGTCAGGGTGAATTCTGGGTGCCCCACGCTCCCTCCCTCACCCTTGCACTATGGCCTAGCCAGCCCTGGTTCAGACAATGAAGTGGTGAATGTGCCGGCGCGTGGGTGAAATTGACCGAGGATACGTTTTTCAGAACTGCCCCTGTCGTCGAGCTCTGGGACATTATTGTTGTTTTCACATTTCTGTTTGCTTTTCTGGTCACACATGTATGGTACCTGCAGAGAGACCCAGACACCACGTGTGAGCCGGGGGTGGGGGGTCATATAATTAAAAGTCACAGGATCGTAAATCAGCACAAGAGGGACATTAGCCAGGTCCGTGGGAAGCTGAGGCAGGATTGCAAGTCTGAGCCCAGTTTGGGTAATTTTGCAACTTAGCAAATCTCAAAATCAAAACTAAGAGTTAACAGGCTGGGGATGTAGCTCAGCGCAGGACCCTAGTTCAGTCACTGGTAGCATAAAAAAAAAAAAAAAGTGAGAGACATTGAGACGAGGTGACTCTGACGTTTGTCCTCCCATGATGCAAAGCGTAACCCGGGGCCAGCCCCGAGGGCTGCAGGATCTCGATGCCACTCCTGGCCCTGCAGCAAGCCCAAGTTCTGCCATCGATTCTTTCCCCATCTCGGAGAGAAAGGACCAATCTGAAGATGACAGCATTCGAGAGAGATTAATTTGTTATTTTAGACCTTTAAAAAGTGCAGTTGCACAGAAACGGAGTCCCTGGGTCGTAACGAAGTTCAGATCAATTAAAACAATTTACTTTGCTGCTAATGATTTCAGACCATTGTAATTTATTGGTAAGTAAATGACTTCAAAAGCGCATTCCTTTGGTGGCGACACAGAGGGAATTTTAACAAGTTCTTGGATAAATGAAGTCTGGAATTTGTTAACGGACTGTTATTGTAAAAACATCGAAAGGAGGCCTTTGCTTGGTGTCCCAAGGCCTCCAGGTTTCCAGAAATAATTAAAACTTCTCATTGGTTCTTCATGGTTTAAATAAATCAAATAGCAAGAAAAGGCTCCTGTTAACAGAGAAGAGGTTCATGTCCAAGGGGCCTGTGGTCACTTAAGATCCACCCAGGACTCCTCTCATCAGGGTATCATCCAGACCACAGCCTTCCAGCTGCCTCTCGGTCTCAAGTGTCTCTCTCTGCCCTTGTCCCCACAGTCCCTCTGCTTCCTTCTAATGTGTGTGAAGTAAGGAGGGGAGACAGCCCAAAACTTTTACCTGGCTGCTTCTCTGCTTTTAACACTATAGTCTGTTTTTTCTTTTCTTTTTTCTTGTAGTACTGGGGATCGAACCCAGGGCCTTCATTCTGAGCTATAGCTACATGCCCAGCTCATTTTTGTTTTGACTTTGAGAGAGTTTCAGACCCTAAATTGCCCAGGCTGGGTTCTAACTTGCCATTCTCCTGCCTCAGCCTCTCAGAGTGCCAAGATTCCAAGCCTGTGCCTTAGGCCCGGCTTACCTTGATCTTCTGCCACTGCTGCCCCCGTGAGGTTCAGGTGCTGGCCAGCAGCCTCCCCTGGGGGGTTCTCCCTACCCTCCTGTGCCTGACCCTTCACCTGGCCACAGGATGACACAGCCCATGTCTGTCTCCCTGTGGACACCCAGTGCACAGGTGCACACAGAGAGACAGGCTGGGACAGGTACTGCCCTCACACATTGAGTCATCAAGGTCTAGACATTGAGCTGGGGCTGATGACGCAAGCCTCTCACCCCATCCTTCTGGGATGCGAAGGCAGGAGGATAGTAAGTTCAAGCCAAGTCTGGGCAACTTAGCAAGATCCTGTCTAAAAATAAAATAAATGAATGTTTTTTAAAAGGCTGGGGGTATAGCTTAGGGCAGAGGCTCTGGATTCCATCCTCAGTACTCACCCTGCCCAAAAATAGGTAGGTAGAGTCATCAAAGAGTGTGTCCCAGGTGTGACTCCAAGACGCATTAAGACCCACATGAGCAGCACACTGGAAACGCACCAGTGTACGAGGACAGGAGAGGACCCCAGGAAGTGCACAGGGCTGTGACAGAGTGGCCCAGGTACAGCCCGGTCAGTCCTGGGGAAAGGATGCTTGCTCCACACAGAGGGAGCAGCAGTGCAGAGTCACCACAGTGGACAGCCAGGTCTGTGGAGGAGAGGACAGGAGGAGGCAGCCGGGCAGCCCGGGAAGGGGCCTGTGTGCAGGGGGGTGGTTGGGTGGGGGGGTGTTTACTCACAGTGCACCCGGAGTGAGGCAGGGTCCTGCTCTAGCCCAGGCTGCTCCTGAACTCACTAGCCTTGGACGCGTGGCAGTCCTCCTGCCTCAGTCTCCGAAGTGCTGGGATTACAGGCCTGCACCACCACGCCCAGTTCATGTGAGGCTGGGGAATCAAACTCAGGGACTTGTGCCTGCTGGGCAAGCGCTTTAATCACTGTGCCATTCCTCCAGCCCCCGTCAGGGCATTATACAAACAGGGCAGTGACAAGATGCGATTGATCTATTTTTAAAGCTTCCCCGGGCTGCTCTGGGTGAAATGGGTATTTGAAAAGAGGTCAGAATGGTGACTAGAAGGCCTTGGCAGCGTCCATGCTGTTGTGGGGACAGGGCACAGGCGGGACAGAAGGCAGGGAGGGAGAAAGGGCAGAGGTCTGGCCTGTACTTCCAAGTGAGTTTGACAAAATTCCTAACGGTTTCGATATGGCATTCAGACGAAGAGGAGCCAAGGCGGCCGCTGGGCCCTGGTCAGGAAGGGCCAGGCAGGCGTCCGCAGGCCGCGCTCAGAGAGCATGTCAGGGGGTCAAAAGTCTCCTTCGGCTGTATGGGATCGACGCGCGTGTGGGATGTTGGGAACGCATCAGGCAGGTAGCGGGGCCTTCAGACTCGCACCCAGGTGGGGCAGCTGGGACCAGGTCCTAGCCCTGAAGCATCCGGTCATCAAGATCTGGTCATTAAAAGCCTGCTTTGGGGGCACAAGCATGTAGTTTTAGCACTCTGGGAGGCTGAGGCGAGAGAGTCATTAAGTTTGAGCCCAGGCTGGGAAACTTAGCAAGATCCCATCCTCCCATCTTTAAATATATATATATATATATATAGGTTGGACTAGGTTGGAGACTGTAGCTCAGTGCACAGGCCTTAGACTTGATCCCCAGTACCACAGCAGAAAAAAAATCATCTGTTTATTAAAAATATATAGAGAAGCATGATTCCAGGACCAGGCAGTCTGGGACCAAGGCCCTGCCTGTGAGGGACCACCTGGAAAACACGGATCCAAGCCTGTCTCCGGGGACACCCCAGCTTTTTAGGTTAGGAGAGGAAGAACTGCAGCACATATTAGCAAAAGCAGACTGGGTTCCATGATCCAAGAGGGGGAGTCTGCGGGAAGGGCCCCCACACTTCCGGGGAGCAGTTACCCCACTGACCCGACCCCTTGTCTGAGCCTCTGATCAAACACGATCCGCCTGCAGACCGTGCAGGGGGCTGGCAGACCCTGGGAGCCAGCCGAGGCTGCGTGGCAGTGATTTCCGTAGGATTTGGGCAGCTGCGGAGACGCCGAGTCAAAGCAGAGAGCCTTTTTACGGAGCATTGAAAAGCGGTTTTTAAAAATACCTTTTGGAAAGCTATTTAAATTCTCCCGTCTGTAGCAGAATTAATATCTAAAAGGAGTGCCTCAATTTGGCTCCTCTCTAAACGAAGAAGGTGGGAAGCTGTTTCCTCTCACGGCCCTGCCGGGCATGCAGCACGGGGGTTCCCAGGGGCGCCCTGTGGAGAGGCTTGGCGCAGCTGTCACCCCATCTTTACCGCAGACCTATGAGAGGGACCCAGGGCGTGCTTGCCCCCGTATTAGAGGTGGGGAAACCGACACCCGGGGTGTTAGAGATGGGAAAGAAGTTTGCCTCGGGTTACAGAGCTTAGGGGATCGAGTGTCATTCTCTTCTGGCTTGTGCTTTGGTCCCCTGCCCCCGGCAGGGGGTCCCTCCCCACCAGAATGCCACAGTGAGGTGGTGGCCCCACACAAGCCCCCTTCAGGTGCCCCTGGATGCTTTGACTTGTTGTTTTGTTGTGGTGCTGGGGTCGAGCCCAAGGCCTTCACGCTGAACCACATTCTTCACCCATGTTTATTTTTGATTTTGAGACAGGGTCTCCCTAAATTGCTAAGTTGCCCAGGCTAGACTAAAACTTGCAGTCTTCCTGCCTCAGCCTCCCAGAAGGCTGATATGACTGACCTGTGCCACTTTAAGGTTCCTCTTAAGTGAGGTTCCCCAGGGCTCAAGGAAGCAGCCCCTCAGGTACTCCTGGGGTGACTCTGAGCTCTGCGAAGTTCAGGCACCCTCCTGCCTTGCTGCCGTCATCACGGTGGTTTTAGATGCAGAGTGGGAGGGACGTGGATGGCAGAGGGGCCTTAGCAGTCACTTTCCCCTGCACAGCTGAGGAAGCAAGGCCCAGAGGGGGCGCCCCAGCTTAGAGTGCCACAGCCTCCGGCCTGTGGTGGGATCTTCCGTGGGCAGCCCTCCATGGCCCCTTCCCCAGCTCCAGCAGCCTTCAGGGAGCAAAGTTCAGAGAAGAGGCAGAAGTGGGGTTCAGGGGAAGCCCAGCTAAAGGCCTAGCTGTCCTCGGGTAGCTGGCACAAGGGAAGACGGTGTCACTTTCCTCCTGGCTGGCTTGCTGGGCAGCTCCTCATCCTAGGAGGCAGGTAGCCATCAGTGAGCAGCCTGGACACTGGCCCTGAGCATGGAGGACACCAGGCTAAACAGTGGGTACCAGGGGGTGACAGAGTCAGAGGCAGCTGGCAAGGTCCAGGGAGGTGGCTCAGCTCGTGGAGGTTGGGCCTGTCCTCACACCTGCCTCAATTCCAGCACCCCACTCTCAGTCAGGTTGGGAGGGTCTGGTCCCACTTCAGCATAGTGGGGTGACCAGTGAGTGGATATCTATGGAGCCAGGTCTGAAGAGGGCCCCTGGTGGGACTGACCCCCAACCCCATGTCTGTGCCCGCCCCACACACTGCCTCCCACCACAGGGCCTGGCTCCTGTTGCCCTGTGCCATGGACTTCCCCGTCAGATAGACAGGGAGGAGCCAGGGCTCCCGGGACACTCGCTCCCTGGTCAGAGTTCACCTGCTGGGTACAGCCAGTTCTACCAAGACCCATGCCACTTGCTTTGATGGGCTCTCCTGGCCCTGTTCCCCCTCTCCGAGTAGTGAGGGGTCACCCACTGTGGATGAATTGCTCACATCAGCATGGCTTTATAGAGTTCCTGTCCTTCCCCAACCTCCATCCACGTCTGTACCTGAGACAGAGTGACAAGGTGAGAGCCACTGAGTAACTCTCTCATAGGCAGAACCGATGGCCCTGGGGCCGGGCGCCGTCCTCAGTGACCCCAGAGACTGAGGACTAGGAGGCCCTGCCTGGCCCAGGACCGACCCTATAACCGCCCCCTCCACTTCTAACAGGGTACTGGCTTCTGTTGGCAGTTTCATCCTCTTGTTGCTCCAAGATACTGTCCTCCTCACTTTGACACCTGCCCTGCTCCCCAAGGCTCCCATAAGCACAGGGGCGAGAGCTCAGCCCTGGGCGAGGGCCTGAATCAACACTCAAGTCCTGGCTGTGTCTGGTACTTGCTGCACTTGACCTCGGGCAAGTTGCTGGACCTCTCTGAGCTGCTGTTCATGCCCCTGCTCGCCCAGCGGAGTGAGGAGGATGCTGTGCCCAAGGGTTGGTGTGGAGATGAGGTGACACGTGGGATGTGTTAGCTCGGTGACCTGCATGGGACAAATTACTCAATAAGTAGCGAGGGGCGCGCGACTGTGTCTGCTTATTGACTGGCTCCTTGACTGCTGACTCTGCCCAAGGAGGAGGAGAGACTTGGCCTCGGGCTAGGCTGCACTGAGGATCCCTGGGGGAGGGCGCAACAGGGTGTGGGTTTCCCAGATGCATCAGGGACCCCAGAGAAACAAATGTGGAAGAAGGAGAGTTAGATGAGGGCACAGGGCAAGAGATTAATTTTTAGAAATTGACTTCCAGCACTGTGGGCCCGACAAGTCTGAATTACGCAGAGTAGATCAACATGCTGGAGGCCCAAAGACTCCGGTATAACAAATCCTTTCTTCCTTGGGGAGCCTCAACTTTTTTTCTTAATACCTTCAGCAGATTGAGGGCCACTCACATGGTGAAGGGTCGCCAGCTTAGCCAAAGCCTACTAATTTTAGTCTCAGTGTCATCTAAAAACAATACGGGCTGAGGGACTGTTAGGTATTTGGTCAAACCTTTGGATTCTGCCGCCAGGACAAGTTGACTCATAAGATTAACCGACCCAGGAGGCGCCGCCAAGCGCAGTGGCTCCGCTGACACCACGGGCTGGGTGCCCGGGGGTTCTACATGCTGCTCTGTGTCTCCCACCCCTGACCTCCTGCACGCCCTCGGGAGGAGATTGTGGAAAGGCTTCAGCCATGGGCTGCCCCACACAGGAGCCCTGCGCCCTCCACATCCCATGACCCAAGCAGGGGCTCTGGGCAGATGTGAGGAGGTGGCCCTGGCTTGTCTGGGAGGAGAAGAGCCAGTGTAGGGAGCAGAGGCCCCAGACAGGCTCCCGCAGTCCTGAAACAGGATCCCACCCAGTGCCAGACCTGAGGCTGACAGGAATCTCTGTGGAGATTCTTAGAAAGCAGCAAAAGAGATGTGGGAGGGTAAAGGCCACTGTGGGGGTCTCTTGGGGGAGTGGGTGGGGTCCCTCCTGACGAGAGCAGGGAATGCACAGCTCCTTTAAACTGGCACTTGTGTGCCAGCAACGTGCCACACTCCCGTGAGAGGCTCAGATCAATCCTCTGGCTTTTATCTTTTCTTGAGGCTCAGCATGATGAAAAGTGGCCTGCATCTGTGGCGGGTAAATAACCAGGAACTTGCTGTATCTGCTTTCATTTGATTTTCTTGAACAATTACCGCCCGCACGCCTTACGCACAGAGGCTGGGGTTTCTGAGTGGCCCAGTGGAGCCCGCAGGGATGTGTTTGAAATGTTCTTTGGCGCATTCAAAGGCACCCGATGCCGACCATGGAAGGGCTGGGAGGGAAGTATTTCATGTCCTGGGCTCAGACAGTTCCTCCTCCCCGGGGTATATACACAGGGGAGGACAGTTCACCCTGGCCTCAGACCTTGGAGAACCAGACCCGCCAGCCCTATACTGAAGACCCCACTCCCCCAGCCTCAGGCTACCCTTCCCAGAGTCAGAGGGACAAGGACAGTGGCCTATCCCCTGTCCAGGAGCCACCCTTCCAGAGGGTGACAGGGTGGAAAGGTGCTGGAGCTCTTAGATCACCTAGGAGGACAATAAGGTCTGCACCCTCTACGCAGAGCACTCCGCTCCTGTGTGGTTCGGCGGCAGGCCCACTGCAGCACTGAGAAGGCCAGGAATGGCATCTTCCGTCACACAGAGGGGAATCAGCATGTTTCCCACAGGCCCTCAGTGCCTGCAGAGTGCAGAGAACAAATGTATGGCCCACTAGGTTGATGGATGTGAGTGAGTGGGTAGATGAGCAAGTAGGTAGATGGAAGATAGGCAGGAGAGTGGATGGACAGGTGAAGGGATAGCGTGATAGTTGGTGCATTGAACAGATGTGTAGGAGGATGATAGGTGTTTGGATGGTGGGAGTATGGGTGGACGGATGGGGATGAGTACAGGTGGGCAGGTGGGTGGACGGATGGATGGATAGGTGAGTGGATGGAGAGGTGGTTGGATGGATGGATGGATGGATGGGCACATGGGTGGAGAGATGAACAAATGATGAGTAGATGAGTGGAAGGGCAGAAGGGTGGATGGGTTGGTGGATGGGCAGATGAGTAGATGAATGTGTGAATGAATGAGTGGATCTATCTTTAAGTCGTTGAAGCACTAGCATATCCTCAAGACAACAAATCTGCCCTCTATGGATCTAGAACACAACATCATGGTGGATTCTCTGCAGAAGCAGGTTTAGACTCAATTTTTAAAAGCCCCAATTGGCCTCTGGTGGTAGGAGATGTGAAGGGAGTGACCCACCATCCAGGAAGCGGGCACAAGGAAGCCTGTTGGCGGTAGAGGCATGCTTGTGATGGCGCAGTAAGAGGCTGGCTGACCACAGAGGGTCTTCCCATCTCCAAGCTGTCCTGGTTCCTCTTACACCCCTGTCCTGAGCTGGGTCCAGGAACCAGGTTCCCTGGGTTGACCTTGCGCCCTGCAAGGACTCATGCTTTGCCTGGGCTGCCGCTGACCCATGGCAGGAACTCTCCCTTTTGCCTCCCCCGACTGAGTGACCAGATGCTGCCCAGTGCTCCCCTGGACAGACTTAGCACAAGCTGGTCTGCAGAGGGCAGAGAGCATGTGACAGTCACCAAGGGAGTTGAAGGAGAGGGTAGATGAGTAGACGAGAGAAGCAAAAAGAGCTAGCAGAAAGTCCCTGCGGGGACCAGCCAGGCAGAACTGGGGCAGAGACTCCTGACCTGCTTCTGGGGCAGCTCTCAGTGCAGTGGGAGGGGCTCCTCTAAGATCAGGTATGTGTCCTTGACACCCAGCTCCCAGGGCTCAAAGGAGCAAGAGAAGGGCTGGGAGAGAAGCTGGGGCCCAAGCCTGATGGCACAAGGGCGCTGTCCCCTCCAAGGAAAGAAGCAGGCACCCTGCTGGCCGGGCCCCCTTTGCCCAGGTCTCCCCTGGTGCTTCTTTCTCTTTAGAAAATCTAATTGCTTGTGGCTTCTAGTCTGGCCATCAATTTGATCTGAGCTCCAGGGTGCAGCCAAGACTCACCTTGTTCTGCTTAAATAATGTAGGTAGTGAGCTTATCGACAACCTGTCATCTGCTAGAAAGTGGCTTCGATGCACTAGAGGCCCCAGGTCCTTGGCCAGGCCACATCTGGCTCGGGCTACACAGAAGGGGTCCAGGCAGAGGCCAGGCCTTGGTGTGCCTCAGGTTTATGGGTAGGAGGGAGCCTGGGCCGGAGGATAGTCTGCTGGTAAGTTCTGAGACAGAGAGAGAGCAGGAGATGCTGTGGATTGAAGAGGTGTCACATGGCCCAGCAGGGCCCCCTCCCCCCAGGCCTGGGGGTGGCCCCGAGTCACTTCCCATTAGAGGACACGCAGCTGGGCTCCAGGACATCCTGTCCTCTCCCTGTTCCTTCCCCCACACACCTGCACCTGCCTCCCAGGGTTCCCAACCCCGGTTGTGGTTGCTCTTTCATGAGCCTGAGTTGGATATTTTTTTTTTTTAATGTTTAAAAATTCCCAGCAGCATGGCAAGTGCCCGGCTGCTGGGTCACCCCATCGGCTGTTCTGTCATCAGACATCATGTTTACCCGTCAGACACTGTTTTCCTGACACTCAACACTCCAAATAATGATCTCGTCGGAGTATCTTCATGAATGATTCATGAGGCTGCGCTCAACTTTGGGTTAACAGCGAATCAAAGCCCCTCGGAAGGGCGAACAGAGCAGCAGCGGCAGGGCAGGCTCAGGCCCAGCCTCCAGTCCCCTGGGGATGCTCTGGGCTGCTGGCCCTCTCTGGGGGCCCCAGCTCAGCCCTGCAGAGTGAGCCAGCCTCAGCCAGGCTCTGCAGCAACCAGCTATCACCACATGTCCCCATGACCTTGTGGAGGATGTCAGAGCTCAAGTCCCAAGTCAGAGACCCTGGAGCCCAGAAGGATCTTCCCTAGCAATGCTAGGCATGACCTTGAGCGAGTCATCTGGCCTCTCCAGGCCTCCCTCTCCTGCCCACAAGGCCAGGGCGTCAGAGGGAGAAGAGTGCAGCTGGAGAGGTGGCACAAACTCGGCCGCTTTTGTCACACCCCTGCTCCAGGCTCTTAGCCGCATGTTCTCATCTGTGATGTGAATGGGCTGAGCTCAGCGGCCCTACATCCCCTTCCCAGGAAGAGGGCACAGCGCTGAGCTAGTTCAGCCTGCCTGTTGGGTCACCTCAGAAGGGTCACCTGGGCAGCCTCCCCTGGGGGCAGGAACTTGGGACATTCCTTAACCGTATACTATATGGAGAAGCTCCGGGGTGCAGGCCCAGTCCCACCATCCCAACATGTACAGCCTGGGAACATACACACACAGGTGACTGCAGCAGCAGAAAACAAAGACAAGGACTTGCAGCCACGCAGCTAGCTCAGCCTGTAACGACCTTTGGGGTGTGCTCTAGGGAAGGGCTGGGAACATGGGTTCTGTTCTTTAACTTGCTCGTGGTTTCCAGGGGGACAACACAGTCCACTCCTTCCCTTCCATGTACCCAGCCCTCACTAGTAGCTCTTGGCGTCGAATGTGCACTTAATGGACGTTAGTCAGTGTGGGAAATTCTCAGAGGTGTATTGAGCCCTGTTCCTGCAGTGTCAGAGAAGCTCAATTTTGTACATCTAGCCACCTAGCCTTCTACCTGGCCTTGGTTTTTCCTTAGCCTCCTTCTAAGCCCAGAAGACTGAAAGGTTAAATCCCAAGCCACTCACACTGTAGATGGTCTAGCCTGGCATAAAGGCATGGGTGGGGACGATGGCTGTAGGGGGTAGAGGAGCAGTCAGAGCCACCACTCCATGTATACCTGGTCTCTGCCCCTCCCAGAAGGCAGGGCTCAGCCCCAGCTGGGGATGCCTGGGGCTTTTCCTTTTCTCCCTACATGGCCTTGGAACTGTCTGAGGTAAAGACAAGGCCTGTCTTAGGTACAGACACAGTGCTGGGACAGAATACCCAACATCCACAACTTAAGGGGGAAAAGGTTTGTTTCTATTCACAGTTTCATAAGGTCTCCCACAGTCCGCTCGTGGGCAGCCGGCAATGGTGGGAGCACATGGCAGAGGTTGGAGACCTGCTTACAGCATTGCAGAGAGAAAGCCAGGCAGGGAAGGAGCCAGTCAGTATCTGGAGACTAAGGCATCCAGAAATTTCCCAGGAAGAAACAGTAACAGTGTTTCTTCTTCCTTCCTTTAATTATTTCAAGCTACCAGGTGGGCCCTTCATACCCAGGGTAGGTGCCCCTCCCTGACTTCCTGGCCCATAAATCAGTGAAAACCCGGAAGCTCTGCCCTGGGTGCCCCTCAGTCTCGACAAGTTGACACGGTCAAACCCTAAGCAGCTGGCCCTTCCAGTCAGGCCCTTCCTGCCAACAGCGTAGGGTTCCATTGGTGTCCCACTACATCCCAATGTATGAGGCTTTGGGGGGCAACTCCAGATCTGAACCATGCCAGGGCCTATCCTGCCTAGAGGACTGGCTGCAGTGGACGCAGAGCTGTGCAGCATCTCTGGGACAGGAAGGTCCCTGAGAAGCCAGCAGGGGGAGACAGAGGCAAGTGCTTCCCAGCTGGTAACTTGCAGACCCAGTGTCAGACCCACAGAGCAGGATGAGGCTCAGTCGCCAAGACCCAACCCTGGGATGGGACCCGGCTCTGCCCTTGGCAATCTGTGTGGCGCCAGACAAAGTATCTCGCCTCTTAGAGCATCAGTCAGTTTGACCCCCTGTAAAATGGACATAGTAGATACATCACTTCCGGGGACATTGGAGAAGCCTCAGGAGGCCATGCGGGAGTGTGCTGAGTGCGAGATGCAGGATGTGGGCCCGGTAACACCTGGTGATCTCCAGCGAGGGATCAGGGATCAGGACGCACAGCCTGGGTGGGGTGAGGTGAGGGCGCTGCCTGTCCTGTGTCTATTTCATTCATCGTGGGTGTCCCTTGTCATAGTTTTGGCCAGATAAATGGTTGTGATTATGTCTTCATTATTTGCACCCCTGGGATTCTGTGCCAAAGGCAAGGGCCTCACCTGCACAGCTGCTGTCAGGAGCCCGGTTGGAGGAGTGGAGGGAGGGGCTGGGCTAGGGGAAAGGGGGCTGGACACAGGCAGCACCCACTACAAGTCAGGGAATGGAGGTGCCTTCTCACCCAGCCTGAGCGTCTGTGCCTGCTCAACTGGGAGTGTGAGTTCAAGGGACAACTGCTCTGTGCTGATGATCTCACTTGTGCCTCTGTGTATGTTTCTCAAAGACAGAAGCCCCCGCCTTGGGTGCCTTCACACAGCCTCCCTGGCATCAGCAGGTACCCAAGCAAACCTGTGGCCTGCAGGTGAAAGGGCTGGGGAGTGACAAGCAAGAAGATGTGGGGCACTTGGGTGTGATGCAGGGAGAACTGGGGCGGGTGTAGACACCAGCACCTGCCACCAGACAGCAGGTCCCTGTGGGCCTGGAATGCATAGCCCTTGCTGGTCCCTCCAGAGCCCTGCGAGTTCCTGCTGTGCCTGGCTCTGAGCTGGGCTGAACAGAAAAGAGGGCAGAGGGTCACACGTGGCAGGTATGGGCAGGAGCAGTGATTAGCCCAGGGCAGTCAGAAGCAGCAGTAGAGGTCGCGCCCAGCTCCCAGGGGCCCCGCGTGGGGAAGCCACAGCTGAGCTTTGGAGGACTCTTGGGGTGAGCCAGATGGCGAGGGCAAGAGCCAGGAGGTGAGAAGCAATAACCGACCCCTTTGGAGCCGCAGAGGCCTACATGGCATGGTCCTTGCCCACAAGGAGGTGCTGACCAACTGGGCACACGTTAAATAGAATGAGATTTAAGCCCCATTGCCAGACAGGGAATGGGAGCTGAGGACAGGAAAGCAGTGATAAAGAACCAGATGAATCACAGCCTGCACAGGCTCTCCGTGGGAGGACAGGCTGGACCCCGACTGGGAGGGGAGGCAGAGGGAGAGGCAGCTTCAGCGGGAGAAATGCGGGTGGGAGCCAAGGTGCCCCCGGCCCAGTTTGGCTAAAGCGAATGAGCTGGGGTCCAGGGTGGTTGAGAGGGAGCCTTGGTAGAGAATGAGCCAGCCCCTGGGTCCTTGCCCCCACCCCCAGAGGTCTCGGGGACACCCTCCCCATCCCAAGGCCCCTCCCTGGTCTCAGCGGTGGCATGGTCACCCCATCTCAGCCAGAGTCCCCTGCTTATGTCCGTCGTCTGCTTGCCGAAGACAAACAGGAGGACATAAAAGGTGACGCGCTGAAGATTCGCTGGTGCCAGAACTGACTCTATTCTGGAAAATTGAAATATTTTGTACGTAATGACAATCGAGTCACCACACGACCTTCCTGGAATAACTTCCCAGATATATGACAGTGACAGTAGCCAGCCTATCGGCGCTGACATGCCGAAGGTTCCCCAATGCCACCACTTAAAAAATGTCTCCTGTGTTATTAACATTCCTCACTTGGGGATGTTTATGACTCGTCACTGTTATCAACGGTAACAAATTTCAAGAACCCGTAAATGACACCCAACCCCCCCCCCCACCCCCCCAGAGACAGAGCTCGGAATAATCCACCCTCAGCCTGCCCAGCCCAGGCCAGGCCACAGATATCAAGGCAGGCTTATCTGATGGCCCCGGTGTCCTCACCCTCACCCCCACTACTGCATCCTCCCCTTCACCTTGACCCCCGGGAAGCCTGGCTCCAGCTGCATCCATTCAGCAGTGCCTGCCGGGAGCTGTGGGGTCTCCCTGGGAGCACTGCAGGGGCCTTCCATCCAGGATTCAGGACTGTGAGCCGGGGCGGACGTCACAACCCTGGCTGTCATCCTGCTGCAGAGCACCCTCCACGCGCACCCCTGCAAAGTCCCTTTTCTTTGTTCATTCACCCTTCACCCATCTTGTTTATTCTTTCATCCGTGCAACAGCAGGTTTGCTGAGGCAGTTGCAGTGTGGCATGAATGCCTAGGCCGGGTACAGGAGGCAGAGAGGCGGCTTTCATCCCCCGGGCAAGGGCGGTGCCAGGCAGAGGGGAAGCCTGGGGCCCCTGAGTATCAGGACCCTTGGTGCCCTGCTCCCTATCCCAGGGGCGACCAACAGGAGGCAGAGGGCGCGGAGGACGGCAAGGTGGCCTAGCCAGCCTCACTCCCTAGCCAGTTCCTCTCTCTGGTTGACGCGGAACGCTGTTCTCAGCGACGGTGGGGGTGACGAGGAGGCCGGAGCAGGCTGCTCCCGTGTGGAGGTGGCTGCCACACTGACTGGCTGGAGTCGTGTCACCTGTAAAATGGGACTGCAGGCATTGCCAGTGCTCCTAAGCGCAGAACAACACAGGTCAGAGAGGCAGCACACGCGTGGCACAAAGTGGATGCACGCTAAGGAGCACGGCCGACCAGAGGCCTCTGCCTTTGCTGTGGGCTTCAGTTCTCCCGAACAGGCAGAGGTCCCTGGGATGGGATCTGTGTGGCCACGGGGTTTGGAGACAGCGCATATGAAGGGATCCAGCAAGCAAGGACCCCGCCCCCCCCCCCACAAGAGGTGAAAGGTGGCTTGGGGGACATGGGAAAGAGATAACGGCAGAAAACAATCTGCCCAAAAGAGTGGCCGTCATTGCCACTGCCTGGCCTCAGCCAGCCCTGCCCAGTTCTGCCGCTGTGGAGTGACCTGGAGCCAATCACTTACCCTCCCCCAGCCTCAGTTTCCCCTTTGGCCAAGAAGAGTCCCAAGGCTGTCATTCATATCCAGCCCTTATTTGTGGGGCGTTCTGAAGAGGATTTCTGGGGAAATCTAACAAGATAATGAATGTTACCGGCTTTGAAAATTCCTAGTGTTTTGTAAATGTAAGAGATTATTATTCCCATTTACCACCCTTTTAAAAAGATATTTTCCCTCCATTCAGCCAAATTTAACTTGGATGATGAAGAGCCAAGCCCGGGCTTCCCAGCTATAATTTTCTTGCTTCCTCGTGCCTCTGAATATTAAAAGACAAAGGCTCACGCTGCCGAGAGAAACCACAACAGCAGCCTATTAGAGGCGCGGCTGCGCAGACGGAATTCAAAGTGATATTTCAAGCAGGGCGTTCTGTTTATATAAACCCTGAGAGCGCTCGAATCGAATGTCAGCAGAACTTTGAAATTAAAATCGCTCCCTTTTCCATACACGGCTCACTATTATGGAGCCCGTGTCTTGGGTAGTCGTGGAGGTTGGAAACCACTTGGGGGTTCCCTTCATAAGGCTAGAAATGCTAAGAGACCAGGCAGGAAGGCACCGGCATCTTAAATGGCTCTGGGCTCTGCGCAGGGCAGCCCAGGCCTGCGAGGCCCAGCCAAGGCCGGCTCAGTCCTGGAACAGCGGCTCAGCGCGCTGTCCAGAGTGCTGAAGAGGAAACAAACGCTTCAGGAAGGGCCATGAGCCACGTGCTGGGCCTGAGATCCTCCTCCAATGGCACAACTCTTATTCTTCCCTGGAGTCTGAAAGAGAGGGGGACTCCAGGGAGGCGAGCCCCCGCCCAGGTGAGCCGGCGTGGGTGGAGCCCTGGCAGGCCAAGGGAGGCGTGTGACGGGCTGCCCCAGAGTGACGCTGCGGTGGAAAGGGGAGAGGTGAGGTTGGAAGCTGGAGGAACCAGAAAATAAAGCAATAAAATAGAAGGAAACATGGAGTGACAGCAAGGAGAAAAATAAAGCAAGTTGTACGAAGGGCTCATTTTTGTGCAAATACTTGGGACTCTATAAAATAAGGCTTTTTATTATAAATCTGTCTCCAGAATATGCCTTGCAGTACACAAGTGTCACCTGTGGCAAAGTTTCCCCCTAAGATGTGGAGGGTTGAGCTCTGGGGTAAGAGACAGCGGCACTTGCTCCTCCTGGGTACATTCACCCTTCCCGGAGTGTGTGGGGGGGAGGATGGCTCCACCGCCTCCATGACTTGGACCTTGACTTCCAGCCAAGAGGCGGCGGGGACTGCATAGTGGCCTGTAATCAAAGTGACTGACGTAACTAAGGAGATCCTCAACATTGTCTTTTAATATCCGAAGGATTCTTCTGCTGGGTCCTCCCCTCCAGCTCCAATTGGGAAAGACAGGACACAACACAAACAAAAGTGTGGCAAGCACTGAGTGGGACAGGAGAGAACATCTGGGGCTTATGAACCCCTACTGCTGACACTTGCAATTGAAAGGAGAAGAGATTTATTCTGGCTCGTGGTTTCAGTCCATGGTCGACTGCCTCCAAGGACATGGCAGATGAAAGCTGCTCATGCTATGGCAACTAGAAAGCAGAAAGGAGGGAGGGGGTGGGGACAAGAATAGACCCTTCCAGACCACACCTCCGGTGACCTCCCCCAACCAGACTCCCCCTCCTAATGGCACATTCAGCTGTTGATACCATCCACAGATGAATGCACTGATGAGCACCCCCTGGTGGTCCAGTTACCATCCAAACACGTGAAACTCTGGGGATAGTCTAGATGCCAACCGTAACAACACCCCCCCTACCGGAATTGGCTCAAGTCATCCTTACTGGAATCAAGAAAGGATCAGAAGACTCCAGGAGCTTAGGGAAAGTCCCCAAAGGACCCAAGTTCTGTACCCTCGGGTCCTCAGACCAGTACCATAGTCTCCTTCAAACACAGTTTTACTTTGTGCTCTCAGTTACTCAGGGTCAACCCTGGTCCAAAAAATGTTAATGGAAAATTCCAGAAATTGACAATTCGTGAGTTGTTAAATTGCATGCTGTTCTGAGTATGATGAAATCTACCTCTTTGTGCTTCATTCCTACCCAGGGCACCCATACTCCTTTGTCTAAGTACATCATGTCCTGTTTCAGGGGTCTCCAACCCCGGGGCCATGGATCAGTTCTGGTCAGTGGTCTTTTAGAAACCAGTTGCATAGCAGGCAGTAAGTATTAAGCCAACAAGCAAAACCACGTCTGTATTTACAGCCATTCCCCATCGCTGGCATGACCACCTGAGCTTCCCACCTCTTGTCAGATCAGTAGTGGCATTAGACTCTCATGGAGCATGTGAACTGCTGCATATTCAAGGAACTTAAGTTGTGTGTTCCTTATAAGAATCTAATTTCTAATGGCCTGAGGTAGAGCTAGTGCCACCCTCCCCTCATCCATTCATGGAAATACTGTCTTCCACAAATTGGTCCCTGGAGCCTCAAAGGTTGCTCTCTGTGTTAGGTGACATTAGTGACTTGTTTGCGTTGTTGGTCTTATTTACCAGATGAGTTCTCTCAGCATCAACATGCTTGTGTTCAAGTAACCTTCCTGTTACTTAGTGATGGCTTCTATGCAAGAGTAGTGACACAGAAGAGGCACAGAAGATGGATGGACAGACTAACTCTGGCCCTATGTGGCAAAGCCATAGGGCACACAGGGTATAGAGCTACAGGATATAGAATATAGTATATGGCTGCACTATCTGTGGTTTCAGGGTTCAAGGGCTGAGGGAGTTTGGAGCCCCACGCCTGCAGATAAGGACTGTGTGAGTCAGCCAGGCGACGCCAGCCTTGGCTACCTAAGCAGGTACTTAAGATTTGGAGTGGTGTCTTTCCTTTCTCATCTGAGTCTTACACACCCATGAGGAGACAGCAACAGTTGGTGGGGTCCCACCCCAGGAACCCAGAATTCACATTCTCAGCCAAGAATTTGATCTTGAGTCCCACCTCTTGGTGCTGAAACAGCCCAAGGAATGTAGCGTCGAGGGCGGGGGGTCTTGGCCATCTGTGGGTCCTGTATTGGAGGCAAGCTAGCCAGACCTAAAGGAGGGTACTTCAAGTTGGAGTGCTGGCACTTGTGTCCTGAAGCAGCAGCCAGAGCAGGCTCCTCCCTCTCCTCCAAGGCCACCTCTAAAGCATCTAGAGGGGCTGAGCACAGTGAGGTTTTAGGAGAGTTCAGCACAGGGCCACGTAAAGCCTGCCACCTGGGGCCTGGCTCAGATTGGTACTAGTTCTTCTTAGCACTGCCTGAGCTAGAAAGCAGCCCTGCCTCCTACACAGAGTAGGTGCTCAGAGTGACTGGATTCTGTTCCCCAGATGTGGTCCCCCCGGGGCAACCTGGACATGGCCCCGTCATCATCAGCATCATTACTGTCGTCCCTTTGTGTCATCTTGGTTGACCTGGATCACATCAGACATCATCTGTCATCCCAACCTACAACACAAGGACACACCTTTTATCTCCACACCTGTAAAGCCTGGCACAGAGTAGCCCAAAAGTGCCTCAGTCCCAAGCCATACCAAATTCTGCCTGCACTCAAACCCCGCAGAACCTTGTGAGAGAGGACCGTTCCCCAGGCGCGGGAAGCCCTCTCCTCCTGGCCCTGTGCCTTCTTCCCGGTTGCTCTGTGTGCGGACCAGTACCTTTGGAAGAGGTATCTGCTTTCTCCCTGGCCAGAGCCTCATCCCCAGTGACTAACTGGAGGCTGTTTATGTTCCCATCATTTTCAAGGCTTGGGCTGGAAATCTGGCCCCTCGTGGTTGATCTCAGCTGGTTCCGATGATATTTTACAGTGCCTTCCTAATTCATTGTCTTTTTATGACACTAGTAAAAGGCCACCCATCAGGGAACACCATCAAACAGGAAGAAATGCCCCCTCTTCCTGTCAGCTCAAGTTAGACATTGTCATTTACATGAGAACCTGGTGGCTTAGGGTATTTACCTCCAGTTTCTTCTCCCGTTATGAGAATGAGGTCATTAAAACACCTCTCTGTTCCTTTGATAATCAAATTAGATTAGCTCAGCCCCATTGCCAATGCCAGTCTGAAAGCTGTGATGTTATTGGACTTGTAATTGAGGGTTATCCATTGTCTTTCCAGGAAAAAAAAATTTTTTCACCCCACTTTGGATTAGACACAAGGAAGGTGTCATGGTTTAAATCTAAAATATTCCCCGAAAGTCTTGTGTGTTTGGAGAGTGATTGGACCAGCTATCCTCATCATCGATTCATCTGTTGATGGTTTTGTGGGCTGATAGAGGCGGGGCCTGGCTGAGAGACGGCCCGTAGTGGGCATGACCTGGGAGAGTGTAGTCCGCCCTCTCAGGCTCCTCCCTCCTCTCTTTCCTGGCCATGATGGGATGAGCAGCTGTCCTCTGCCATGCCCTCCGGCATGTCCTTTCTGCCTTGGGATTGGCTGACCATGTGTGGGCTGAGACCTCTGAAGCCAGGAGCTAGAATTAGCCTCTGTGCCTTAGGTCGTAGGGGTCAGGTATTATGTCCCAGCCGTAGAACGTGACCAAGACAGAGGGGAAATCATTTGATTAGATATTCGCTGTATTTGCTATTCGGTTATAGCTGATATTTGACTAGGAGATTTACATTAAGAACAGAATTTTTAAAGAGGTGGGGGTCAGGGAGGCTATGATGGTGCCCTTGTACGCCCAAGGCAACCATCACAGCCCACCCGGTGTGAGCCAGGGGAAAGCACGCAAAGTGGTACCGAGGTCCGGCACTGAGGAAGAAAGAGGAAGCCTGAAGCACCCCCTTGTCTCCATCGACTTTCTACAACCTCTACTGAACCACAACCAGAGATCCTGCCCCCACCCAGGAAAGAGGGCCCAGCTCAGAGAGGCTTTGGCAATGGAGATCCCAGCACATCGCCAGCACAAGGCTGAAGGGCACAGGGATAGAGGATGCAAAGTTCCAACCTTGGGTCACAGGACCCGGGTTCTTGCCACCTCTCTGCTTTGCCACCTGAAGATATTAGCTTCCTATTTCTGCTTCAGCAAGTTCACAGTACACATGTCAGCACTGCAAGGAAGAGGGCCCGGGTCCCCTGCACCTCTGCTGGCAGGAGAAGCCTCTCCTGGAACCCCTCACCCTTCTCTTGCTTTGCTCCCCAGGACAGTGTCACATGCCCAGAGCAATCCCTGGGCTGGGACACGTGAAAATGCATACCCAGTTGGACCCACTCTCCCCCTGCCCTGGACTCACACAGATAGACTTTGGTTGGGAAGAGACAGCGCCACTGCAGCCACCCAAACACCACAGGATGCACTTACTAAACACTGAGCACATCCACAGGATGCATGTGTCACAAACCAACAGTAACCAGAAGATAAACAGCCCCTCTCAGCCCGAGACAGACCAAAATGAGACTTAGTCCTTTAATGCGTTCTCTAAGCACAATCTGACTCTTCTCCATCTATGTGGGGTCCTAAAAATCGGAAGGCACGGTACCATGCATGTGATCAAGATCTGGGGGCTACTCTAGAGCCCAATAGTTCTCAAAACAGGGGTGATTTTACACCCCTCGGGAACATTTGGCAATTTCTGAAGACATTTTTATTGCCACCATTTGTGGAGGGGTGCCGGCACTTAGTGGGAGAGGCCAGGGATGCAGCTAAAGGTCCTACAATGCACAGAACAGCCCTCTAGGATGAAGACACATCCAGCCCTAAATCTCCATGGCTGTGAGGCTGAGAAACCTTACTTAAGTCTGGCTTGCATCGAGGATATTCCCATGATGCTTTGCTCCCTGCAGGAAGGGCTAGAGGACGGTTTACCAACTAGACATGACTGGAAGCTAAAGAGCACAGAGCTGGTCCTCTCCCCTCCTGCTTTACTCTCTTAGGACTTTGCTTTTGGCAAATAAATACAGATTTATAGCTGTAGAGAGATACAATATATCTCCTCAGGGACCATCAGCACTTAAAGAGCCAGGCCATGTTCAGCCATCCCTATACCCAAGCCCAGCTCTCACGGAGATGCCATCCCATAAATGAGGGCTTGGAAGGAGGGAGGAGACCAGGCGGAGAAGGAGGCTGGAGGAGAGGTTGGGCTGAGCAGAGAAAGTATGATTTAGAGGATGCGCAGCATGCCCTGGCAGGGGCTGAGACCCGCAGATTTTTAGCTGAGGAGCAAAACACAATTCAGAATGCATCACAGAGAACCAAAGGTTTTGCTTGAGAAATTGAACCTGGCAGTTCAGACCAAGCCAAATGGGTCTATTGATGCAAACAGGTGGGAAAAGGTATCAGAGAATGCACGCCCGAGGACAGGGGTAAGAAAGGAGGGGGGGAGGGGTAAGAAAGGAGGGGGGGGGAGGGGTCAGGGGTGGACCTGTCAGTATTCCATGTAATGAGGGGAAGAGCCAGGGCCAGGATGGCGAGAGGCCAGGGTCCTCAGGAAGCAACAGAGCCATCGATTAGGAACTAGGCCACAGGAAGATGGGCCACAGGGCTGGAGCAAAGGATGGAGCCCTTCTCCTGTGGGTGGCCAGAGGGGTGCTGCCACAAGGAAAGAAGCTTCAAATGATTAGATTTTAAATTCCCCCCAAAGTCTCGTGTTCGGAGAGCACAGTGCCAGGCCAGGGAGGCGCAGGGAGACTGAGTGCTGGGCTTGGGTGCTGTCTCCCATATTAAAATTGCTGGGAGCCCAGGAGAACGTTGCCTGGGGGTGCTGCTTGCAGAGATACTCCCTTCAACATTAATAAGAAACTAAGAAATTAATTTCCTGCCAGGTGCCTCTGCCCACCAATGACAGCTCAGCATCCTCCATCCCCGGCACGCATTTAAATAACGGGGGGAAAGGGGAGGCAGGGACATGCCCACTGCTGCACCAGGCCTTTGGGAAGTTTCCCCGATAGAAGTCTGGGCTCCCAGGCACAGTGGGGGTGGCCAGCAGTGGCCTGGCCTGGGGAACGTGAATCTGAGGTCACTTTGATTTTTCACTCGGCTCTGCCACATCTTGGCTCCCCCACACCTCCAGAGGGAACATGTCACAGACACAGAGCCATCAGTCCTCTCTGGGTGACCTCACGTGACACTGGAGACAACGTCCAACCTGGGGCTTGGTAAAAACAATTGTCAGGTGGGGAACTTTTAAAGACAAAACCCAAAAACGGCACAAGAAAACTGGCCTCGCTTTTTACGTCGGTGGCGCCGGAGGTGGGAAGGTTGTTCTGTAGTTCATTAATTATCAATGACTCAATGGTTGTGACTTTCCGGGAGCTGTGTTGGGTGCCCACCCGAATTTGTCGTAATCCTCGAAGTGACCCTTTCAGGTAGACTTGTTGATTTCCTGGTGCTCTGCTGGATATGAGGCCAAGGGATGTCGAGCAACTTGCCCCAAATCACACAGCATTTAAAGTGGCCCAAGTGAGGTTTGTGCCAAGGCCCAGATCCTATCCAAGGTCCCTTTGCCAGCAGCTGCGGGCAGGGTGACAGACAGGCAAATTCTTTCTTGCTTTCGTTCCACATTGGGCATCCGCTACTGCAAGCGGCTGACTTCATCATAACTCACCCTTTGTTCCTTCGTTCCACCAACAGCCCTGATTGCTCTTTGGAGCAAGTCTTTATCAAGGGAAGCGTGGGCGACTTCCTGTCTGGTGAGGGAAGCCGTGCGCCCCATGCCCGGCTGCATCTTGGCCGCAGTTACGAGCCCTCCCCAGCACCTGGATCTCAACTCACAGAGATTTTTCTTCTAAGGAGAGATTGAATCTTAAATTCAATGTGGAGGCTCATTCAACATTTAAGTGTTCTTGGACCATTTCACTGATTCAACAAATATTTACCCGTCTTGGCTCTTAGCCCAGTGCTAGGCCAGATGTTGGGCCAGCAAAACAGACAACGCAGAGCCACCGTCATGGGTGGCTCTCAGGCTTGCTCCTACTCACCAGGGCAAACTCCTGGTGTGGCTGTTTTCCTGTGTGGGGTGAGTTGAGCTCAGATCTCTGTCCCTGGCTGTCTCGCCACAGCTACTTCTTGCTGTCATTTCAGACTCAGCTTGAGGCCCCTCCCCGGGCTCCCCCCAGGATGAGCTGTGTCCCCACCCTTGCCCGCCGTCTCCGCCTTATGCTCATGGGATTTCGCACTCTCTGTGATCACCAGCCTCCTCTTTGACTGGTTAGCTTGTCTCTTTGAGGGCAGAGATTTTGTCTTGGTCCCACTAGACCCTGGCACGTGGCTGGTCCCTGGCTCGTGGCTTTTGAGAGTTACAAGGTCTATTCAAAAAACTATGGTGTATGTTTAAATTTTTAAAAATGTATAAGAGTAAAAGATCCATTGTCATGAAAGCCCCTCAAAAGATTTTCCCTGGCTTCAAACACGTATATTTGATCATATCTGAAGCAGTTCCAGAAGAGCTGTGTCATGAATGTCCTCAGTTGTGCTGGCCTGGCTGCCTCAGTGTCCTGAATTGGTTCATAATGTATCCTTGCCTTTCACGGTCATTCAGACTTGGGGAAAGAGCCAGATGTCGCACAGTGCCAGACTTGCTGAGTGAGGTAGATGAGGACACAGGGCCATGTTTTCACAAGCCCGCATTTCTGTTGGATGGTATTTGGAAGCCTACTCTTTATTAGACTTCTAGAACTGCTTCAGAAAGTGGCAGCAACGATGAGATAAGTGTGTTCAAAGTGAGAGGGAGGGTTTGAGGAGGATCTGTGCCTTGTGTCTTGCACTCTAATGGATTTTTGTATGTTGAGCCTTCCTCTTTTTTCCTGGTTCACCCCTAATAACTGAAGTCTAAATGAATGAAGGAGTGAATGAACGTAGCTGTGTAGCTGAAGACCCTCCCCACAGCTGACAGGCGGAAGGGCAGCCTGCCTCGAACTCTCTAGACGCTGTTTCCTCCTCCTCAGCAAATGTCTCAGTTGCTTTTTCGTTCTCGTGACTCAGCACCCAACATCTACAACTCCAGGCAGGAAAGATTTAGTTTTGCCCACAGTTTCAGAAGGCCTCAGTCCATTTGTGGGCAGCCGGCAGTGGTGGAAGCACATGGCAGAGGCCGAGCAGAAGAGCTGTTCACGGCAAGATGGGCAGGAAGTGAGCAAGACAAGGTGGAGCTAACATCCACCCTCCCAGGTCACGTCCCAGTGATCCGGCCCTGCAGGTCAAGCCTTGGTGTTCCGCCCCTCCTAGGTGAAGCCCCAGTGATCACTCCTTCCAGAGCACGCACCCAGTCATGTGCCACATGCCCATAGTCTCCTACACGCCTGTAATCCACCCCTTCTGACTAGGTCCCACCTTTTTTTTTTTTTTTTTTTTTTGACATAGGGTCTTGTGCTGCAGTCCAAGCTGGTCCTGAACTCAGTATGTAGCCCAAGCTGGTCTTGAACTCACAGCAATCCTCCTGCCTTAGCCTCCTGAATGCTGGAATTATAGGCTTATGCCACCATGCCCGGTTTATGTGGTGGTGGGAAATTGAACTCAGGGCCTTGCCCTTGCCAGACAGGTGCTCTAACCTCTGTCTCCTTCCCCTCTTAACAGCACATGGTTCCACAGGCATTCCACAACACCTAATATGTGAGGCTTTGGGGGACACTCCAGACCCAAATTGTAACGGTGAGGGATTCCAAGACAAATAGCTAAGAAAGGCCCCGGACCCCTGGTTGGAAACAGCACTTTTGCACCCCACCCTTCTGTGTCCCTCTCCTCCCCTTTCTCCAAAGGCACTGTTGGCTCGATTCACCTACAAGCACCAGAATTAATTGGCATCCCTGGGTTGCTAACATCCCTTAACAGCTCCATGGCAACTGTGATTTGCAAATGCCAGCAAGTGCCCCCCCACCCCCAAAGGGACTCTACCCCCTTGCACAAAACAGAATATTTTGAGTGAAATTTAAACACAGTTTTTGAACGGTGCTGTTCGGATTTCTTCACACTTCGCAAATGCTTTCTTTGCAAACATGGGTGTCCCAGTTACCCTGGGCTGGTGCCAAGGCCCTCGGCCCAGCGTCTGTTTTCTCAGCTTCATGGCAGCCATGGCAGGATTTAAAAACAAACAGGGGGAGAGAGCTGTGGGTCTCCCAGCCAAGAGCGTGCATGTGTGTGTACGAGCCTGCGTGCGCAGACGGGGGGCATGTGTGTGTTTATGTGTACACGTGAGCACAGAGATGAGGACCTTGCTTTGCCTCCACACCAGCAATGATCCAAGGGTGGTGGCCACCCTGCTCTGAGATGCCCATGGCCCCAGCAGAGGTTCACAGAAAGGCCACTCACAATGGTTTAGTGCCGAATGCCTGGGGACTAGATGACAGTGGGCTTTGTGGGTCAAAAGATGGAGAAAATTATCCTCCCACTGGAGAAAACACAGAGTGAAAAATGAGCTGAAAAGGAAGACACAAGTGCCCACCCTACCCCCACCACAGACTACCCAGAAACCCTTGCAGCACTATCCACTCTGCCTCAGCAACAGCGGGGAGATGCTGGAGAGGGCAGCAGGGGGTGGCAAGTGGGTGAGCCACCAGTTGGCAGTTGGACTTGTCCTTCTCCAAAGGCAATACCTGGCTCAGCACAGGGGGGTGTCTCCAGGCTAGGTGTCCCCGTCACCACAGTCCCAAGGACAGAGGTGGTCAGCCAGCCATCAACTTAACCCCTACTTCTTAACCGCCTTCCGGTGGAGGAGGTTAGAAAGCCTGGACGAGGGTGTGTTCCATTCACGGGGGGAAAATGCCTGGCACTCACAACTAAAGGAAGAGAAGTTTATTTTCACTCAGTTTTTAGAGGATTCCGTCCATGGTGGGTTAGCTGGCTCCATGGCAGACAGGGTGTGGTGAGGGACAGCTGCTCAGCTCACGTCAGCCAGGAAGCAGATGGAGAAGGGAGGGGCTGGGACAAGAACACACCCTCCCAGTGACACCCCAGTGACTCGCCTCCAGCCGGGCATGACTTGGGGGACATTTTATTTATTTTTTCCCCATTTTATTGGTATGTATTAGTGCAAGATTTAAGGTTTACAATGAAGTTGAGGATTTTGTGCACATATGTATCTTGTCAAGGTGACAAAGACTTTCCCACTCTCCTTTTGACCCTCTCCCTCCCCTTCCCTCCCTCCCCCGCCCCACCCCCTGGTTCACTTTGTTTTTCATTTTAAGTTCCATAAGAGCTGTGATCTAGGTCTCTCACATCAGAGAGACCATTCGATGTTTCACCTTCTGCTTCTGAGTCACTTCACTAAGCATGATGTTCTCAAGTTTCTTCCATTTGCCCACAAAAGCCTCCACACTGTTGGACTTCATAGATGCGTAGTATTCCATTGTGTATAAATACTACAGTTTGTGTATCCATTGGTCTGTAGATGGGTGTTTTGGTGACTTCCATATTTTAGCTATTGTTAGTTGTGCTGCTATGAACATGGGTGTACATGTACCTCTGCTATGTGTTGTTTTGGCCTCTTTTGGATATATTCCCAGGAGGGGTGTCGCTGGATCAAAGGGGATATTTATTTCTAGTCTTTTGAGAGATCTCCATACTGCTTTCCAAAGTGGTTGGACAAATTTACATTCCAACTTGGGCGACATTTTAGATCTAAGGCCCCGGCCCAGAGATCAAGGAGATGAGGCAGAGCCAGGGCTGCTGTGGGAGCCTCCCAGGGGGGGAGTTCCCTTCAGCTGGGAATGAAGGGGCTGCCAGGGCAGCAAGGTGTCAAAACTGGGTCTTCACAAGCAGGAGGAAATGTGGGGAATCCAGACCTTGGGAACAGGGCAAGCAGAGGCAGCTGAGTATCCCCATATCTGATCCTCAGGTGTGAGAAGGTGAGGTGTAGATGGACAGTAAATAGGAGGTGGATTGAAGGGACCTTTGGGGTCTCGAGTGGGATTGTGTTCATAGGGTATGAGCGGCTATGGAGGGCCAGCAGTGCTGGGACCATCATCTGGGAGGCCTACCTTACAGGCAAGGAACCATTCAGGTGGCTGGGGGACAGGGGTGGACATTGAAGGCCAGACTGAGGCCATGGCTTCAGCGACAAACAGGACAATGCCTCCCTACGCCCCTGCCCCACACCCCTCTCCTGTTTCAGCCATGGGGCATCCACAGAGCCCTGGAGTGAGTTCCCTGGAGTCCTGACCAGTGATGGTTTTATGACACGGTGCTGCCTCCATTGGCCACTGTAGGTCCGGCACTCCCTCGCACATGGGCGCCTTGTGCTGGTGCTCCCATGCATACACCCCAGCCATTTTCTATCTTTATTTTGAGACGGGGTCTTGATGAGTTACTAAGGCTAGGTTTGAACTTGCGATCCTCCTGCCTTAACCTCCTAACATGCTGGATGACAGGTCTGAGCCACCAAGGCCCGCCAGCCTTGAGCAGGACGCTTAGAGATTACCACAGGCCAGATCTTTCTGTCCCATCATCTAAAGAGAAGTGGCAAGAACATCAGCTCCCTGCATGCCCAGCAGTGCGCTTAGCATCTGTCCAGCGAGGAGACTTTTGGAGGTGGTGCTGGTTTTAGGCTTGGTCTGCTGTCTGGTGGTCTGGCTCCAGCCAAAGGGCTCAGGACACAGCTACAAAGACGGAATCTGGATCCATGTTGGTATTCTGGACATGGGCCCTGCTGGCTGCCAGGCAAGCTGGAGTTTCCTGTTAGCACAGGCTCCAGGGACAGGGCAGGCCTGCTGCACTGGCTCTGCGGAGGGAGCAGCCACAGATTTGCCTGTGTCGTTAGCAACGCAGGTTCTGTCATTACCCAAGGAGGCTTACGGGTTATCAGCGAGCTCCAGGAGCCACTGGAGAAAGGGGAAAGATAAAGAGGGATTTAGAAAGAGAATAACAAAAAGGAAAAGTGTATCTTCTCATCCAGACTGTGGCCTGCAGTGGATTTGTTAGCCCCCACCCCTCATCACCCTTTCAAGTCGTAAACTGTTGAGGGCCACAATTACTTCAGTGATTATACTTTGTCATGTCCTACCAAGGTGTTAAGAGAGGAACTGGGGAACACAGACACACAGACACACAGACACACACACACACACACAGCCCAATTTAATCAGATTCTCTCTAAAACAATCGCAAGAATCTCACCATTAGAGTTGCCAGAGCAGAAAAATCCTCTAGCTGTTCAGCGAGTCAGGCACAGTTCACCTCTGCTGCCTTCACAGCTGCCCATCTGCCAGTCAGGGGAAAGCATGGGAAGTTGTGTCTTTAGTGGGTTTAGTGGGGATGCAGGGTCCCCAGATGCTCTAAGCAGGGAGAGGTGCCCCAGGTTCCACCTTCGTGGGCATCCCTGCTTGGAACACCTGCCTGCCGTCATCCCGCCAGGAAGATACAGGTAGGGCAGAATGAGATCAGAAAAACTCAGCTCAGGACTCCTTTCCAAACCACAGAGGCCCTCCAACAGGGGGCCTCTTCACAATCAAGGCTGGGACAGAAGACACTGGCCAGGAAGCCAACTTTGCCCTGAAATGTCACCTTGGACAAATGGCAACCAGTTCTGCTATTTCTGAGAGAAGCAAACATGAAGCCTTCGTGTCATCCCCTGCAGCCCTGGGTCCAGCCATACCTGAGGCCCAGGTCCTCAGGACCTCTGCATAGTGCTGCAGACATGATCTGCAAAGCCCAGGAGCTCCAGCCATGGTTTCCAGGGGGTCTGAGCATCAGAAACGGGAAGGTGAGAAGCCAGCAGAGGAGGGTCTGGAAGAGCTGCCTTCCCTGTAGTGACATGGGTCCAGTCCCAGCCTCTTTTGGCCCTGTTTTCTAAGGTAGGTAAGGAAAGGGAGGGATAATTCAGCCTGAACAATCCCTGCATTTCTTCCTGGCTTTATCCTCTGGCTTATGAGGAAGGAGCCGAGAACTTTGAGAGGAGGAAGCTTCCTTGGTTTGCAGGACCCTGCAGGCTCTTTGATGCACAGTTGTAATGCACAAAGCACCCGGGTATGGAGGTAACAGAAATCATGAGAGATCCGGCAAGTGCTGTGGCACAGGGCTGTCATTCCAGCACTCGGGGTGGGTGAGGCCAGAGGATGGCAAGCTTGAGCTCAGCCCAGGCAACTTAGGGACTCAGAAAAATCCCTGTCTCAAAGGAAAGGGGCGGGAGTGAGCTGGAGATGTAGGTGTGAAGACCCTAGTACCACGAAAGAAGAAAGAGAGAAAAGAAAAAAAGAAGGAAAAGGAAAGGGAGGGAAGGGTCTGGTCTGAAAGCCCAGGATTCCTCACAGATCTGCATGTGACTGGACAGCTGCACCACCCAGGCAAGGACCGGAAGTGATCCTGGTGTCCCCAGATTGTACACACTCAAACACAGCGACAGGATTAGAGTGCATGGTGATCGCTCTGGCTTCACGGACAGCAGGAGCCTTTCCGGGCCATACTTGGGAGACCGCAGGTTGTCTGGGAGAGCGAGTTTGTGTTAGTCAAGAGGGGCAGGTGCTCGGCTCACCTGCAGCCCAGTGAGCACTGACTGACGCCCAGGTTCGACAGCACCTCCTCGACATTTGCAAAGAACCCGTGACTGCCTACTACCGACACCTCCCAGAAGAGCCGTATGTGGACCCAGGTGGTTCTGGCCCACATACACGTCTCTACACCATCAAGGTGCTTTGTGGCCATATAATCAGAGCGAGGGGACTGGAGGTCGAGGGGTCAGTGGCTACTGTGTATCAGGAGCCATTCAAACGCCTGTTCTGGTTTCACCTCCACAACTTCCTCATGAATTGGGTACTTTTATTCTCCCCATTTTATGGATGGGAAAACTGAGGCACAGAGAAGCGATTACCCAAAGACCACAGCCAGGAAGTACCAGAGCCCAGAATCCCACCTGGGCTGTCACCTCTGGAACACATACTCTAAGCCACCCTTTTCTTTGTATCAAACAGATCTAGATTCAGGAGTGGGGCCCTGACAGGCTAGTAAGTTCATTTTTCATGTGTGTATGGTCTTAGGGATTGACCCCAGGGCCTCCACACTGAGCCACATCCTCAGCCCATTTTTAAATTTTGAGACTGGGTCTCACTAAGTCACTAAGTTGCTCAGGCTGGGCTCGAACTTGCAGTCCTCTCCTGCCTCAGCCTCCCAGTGTGCTAGGACGACAGGCCTGTGCCAAAGGTCTCAACTCAAGCTAACAGATCCCCTCTGGGTGCAGCAGAGATAACCCACAACCAGTCCTACCTCGTGGGGTTGTCGGGAGGATTAAATGAGCTAGCTCTGTGATGGACTTAACACTCAGCACCATACAGGTCTAAGTAATCACACCGCTAGTGTGCCTGTCTTCTAGACAACCTGACTTGTACAGCAGAGGGCAGTTATTGGTTCAGGAAAAAGAAGACACGTGATCTTTTATTTAGACTTAGGGCTCTTGGCGGATGCAACAGAAAATTCAACTTGAACTGACTTCAGTAGAAAAAGACATTTAGAGATCTGAGTTACTGTAAAGTCTTGAGGTGTCTGGCAGGTACGGCTGGATCCAGGGATCCAGGCGATGGCACCAAGCCTTAGTGTCTGCTTGCCTCAGCTCTGCCCACCTCCTCCGTGCCAGCTTCCTTCTGGGACTCCCTATGCTGGCAAGAGATGGCTTTCAGGAACACTAGGCTCCACGCTCTCCCAGGTCAAGTCAGGCATGGAAGAGCGTTCCTTCCTCCCTGTGGTCCAGCCCAAGGCCAGAAATTAGCTCTAATTGCTGCTGGTGGCCATGGTCTGTCCTGAGCAAGTCACCATGGCTTAGGGAATGTCTGGCTGTGATGGGTGGCTTGAGCCACACACATCACCCCTGGACTGAGAAGCAGTGGAGGAGAGGTGGGTTTTATCTCTAAATAAAATTTAGGTACTTTGATTAAAAAAAATACTACTAAATGTGCCAGAGTCTTGTCCCGCTCTGCCTCCTGTCTGCCATGGGGCTGTGAGCAGATCACATGGCATCTCCTGGTGCATTGGGCCCGGTATCACGTGCCCGGCTCTCTCCCAAGCTGTCACAGGGAGCAGATGGACAGGATGCTACAGAGCACATCAGTCCTCCAGAGGCACCGTGATGACCGTGTGGTGCCATTGTCATCTGATGAGGTTGATTCGCTGCCTAATGGGGCCCAGTCCTGAGCAGGGTGGGTGCATGTCCCCCTTGAAGAGAGTGGGACGGGCAGGGAGGGCACAGCCCAGTGTCATTGCAGGCAGAGCTGCCTGGATGCTGGGGAGAAGGCTGTGTACCCATGGCTTAGGCTCCTAGGAGGAGAAGGGATCAGAGGGGCTCTACCCTCAAAGTCAGCCACTGGCCGTCCGTGCTGCTTGGCTCCGCATTCCCATGAAAGGCCTGAAGCTTCTTATCCCAGGGCTGATGGGAGCAACTCTTATGGTGATTTCTAATAAAAGTCAAAAATTAGTTCAAGGTGAGAGCAGGACATACAGGGCTCAAACCCATAACCTCCTCCCAGCCCAGGCTCTGCCACCTGCAGGGCATAAGCTACTCGCAGTCCTGACCAGTCCCTGGCACACAGAAATCAGTAGGTATGGACACCAAACACCAGCAACACCCCCAGGCCTGCATCCTTCCCTGCTGGTGCACCAAAAGCATCATGGTACCTCCTGGACTGGGGTCCTAGGGACATGTAACCCCCAAGATTCCCATCTCCTCTTGGACCTACCTATAGCTCAGCTATCCAAAAATGAATGCCACCCATTTTTGTAAAACCCTTAATATTTTTCAGCACGTGTTATCCTTAGTATAGTGAGTCCCAAGCATTAATTCCCTCTAATGTCGTTTTTTGTGCTGAGATGACCTCCCCAGGCTCCAGGATGCAGGGAATTAGTGCCAGGGGACCTGGGGGAAAAGCATCTTCTCCTCCTCTTTCTGAACCGGAAGTCATGGGTCACATTTCCTGCCAGCCATTATCTTTCCGGATAGAAATCTCGCCTCTGTTGCCAGAGCTTCCTGCACCTCCCCTGAAACTCAGCATTGCAGATCAAAGTCTACAAAGGCAGCTGCCTCTGCTTGGTCCCCAGGTCCCCAGACTATGCCCACCTCTCAAGCTGTAGCCTGGCTGGTCCTGATTGTGACTTTGGATGAGGGGCTGTGGTAATCACTGAGGTCCCACAGCCTGGGCTTCCCAGGCCTGACAGGCAATCAATTTGTCCCTTACCACAACACAGCCTGGCCCTTCATCCACTGGAATCCACCTGACACTTTTTTACTCACTCAGAGGACCCCCTTGGGTCCTTCCACATCCATAATAGTGTCATCAGCAAAGTGGAGACGTAAGTGTACAATTCATCTCCCAGGTAAGGTCATTATAATAATTTTGAGTAAGCAAGGCCTGTACCCGAGCCAGTATGCATCCCATGGGTTCCAGTTGTCCACTCAGGAAGTGCCCATACATCTGCATCAACATGTGCGGCTGGCTGGCCAAGAAATCTCCCCAGTTCCAATCATCCAGGAGGCCTCTACCTGCTACGAACCTCTGCATAGAACCTTCCCAGAGACTTTCTGAAAGTCCAGGACCCTACGGCTTGTCCGTAAATACACACCCTTTATCTGTTCAGGGACAGTGACCAATCACAGCACAGCCAGCATTCTCTGGCTGTGCCCAGCTTCCCACACCAGGTGGCTTTCCCCCCTTACCTTCAGATGGAAGGAGTCAGAGCCAGGCAGCCCCCTGAAGCGGCATGGTGCCCGGAACCCCACACCAGGTGGAAATTGTTTAACTAGATTCCCATGACTGGAAAATTCTGGTAATTGTGTAATAACAACAGCAGCAGTGCTTAGCAATTACCCAGGGTTTTTCATCTTCAGACCACTTTACCCACATTAACTAATTACGTCTCCCAGCCTCCCTCAGAAGCTGGGCAGGGCAGCCGGTCCAGACTCCCGAGGGCATGTGCTCGGGCATGAAGAGGGCAGCAAGCTGTTCCGTGAGTCCCAGGCTCCCAGCGTGGCCAGGGTGTCCCCACTTGGGCCCTCTAGCTGGGCACTGCTCCAGGCAATGTCCCTGCTGAGCACCAGCAAGGAAGCCCGAAGTTTCCTGTGTGCCTCTCACTGGGTGTCCCTGGGCCAGCCTGGGGTGTGAGGCCTGGCTCCCAGGACAGCCCTGACCCCTGACCCTGCCTCTCCTGGGGTACGGGCCCCTCTGTCAGTGCCGATGCCTTTTTCTCTCCTTTTGCTCCCCTTTTAACTGCCCCCACCTTTAGGGATTCGTGTCTACTCCCTGGGTGCTCAGCTCAGGCCACCATCCCCATACCCTTGCTTGGCCCTGGAGTGTGTCCTGACACTGTGGGCACTTGACGTGGAGACAGGGATGACTGTGGCCGCAGCCCAGCCTGAAGAATCTCATTACCAAGCACAGGCAGCTTCTAGCCTGGCCCTGTCCTTGCTGGCACCCATGCCTCACAGGACTCACGCAGGCCTCATGCATCCAGTGTCGCTCCTGTGGGGACGGTGATTGGGCCAGTGCTGCCCAAGCACTGAGGCTGCGTACACTGCCTTCCTGTCCGAAGATGCCCCCAGCCTGGGTGTAGTAGGGGTGAGGACAACAGGGCTCTGTCTTTGTCACTTTCTCGTCCTGGGATGCAATACCTGACACCCAGAACTTAGTAGGAGGAGAGGTCTATCCCAGCGCATGCTCAGAGGGCTCCATCTGTTTACGGCCACAGGGCTTGGCACAGGGCCTCAGCGCAGGAAAGCAGAAGCGGAGCTAGTGAAGGGAGGAGCTCGTGAGGGATCCACCCCTCCATGCCACGCCCCTAGTGACCCATTCCTCCAGCAGGCCACCGCCTAGGAAATCCTCCATGGATGAAGTCACTTGCTCCAGTGAATCTCCACCATCCAATCACCTTCCGGATATGCAAGGCTTTGGGGGTGCTATCACTGGACATAGAGGCACCCACAGGGAGGTGTGTTCAAGGAACAGGGCCCGGCAGAGCCTCAGGACCTGAGCGGTCGGTGCCGCCCAACCTGGCCTTCCTCGGAAGCTGAGTCTGTGAGGCAAGCCTGTAATCCCAGCACTGTGAGAGGCTGAGGCAGTTCAGGTGGATGACAAGTTCAAGCCCAGCCTGAGCGATTTGGTGACTTAGCAAGACTTGTTGCCAAAAGGGGGCGGGGCTGGGATGTAGCATAGGGTGAAGGCCCTAGGCTTGGACCCCCAATGCCAATTTTAAAAAAAAAAAGGATGATGGAATAAGAATTCCTAAGACTCAATTCTCAGCCCCCAGCCTCAGGCCTGCTTAAGGGGGACACTGAGGCTGAGATTCCTGCCAAGGAGGGGCTTCATGAGCTGCCTGCTCTCTGGTGGGACCATCAGTTCCCACCTCTCACCTTCACCTGGAGCCTGCAGGTGCTGCGTGGGCAAGAGGAGATTCCTGTGCCTGGTGGCGCCCACGGCTCCAAGCTGCCTCCTCCCGGTGTTCATTCCTCCCTAATAAATCCTGCCCTTCCTCCTGCCAGCGCTGCACTCAGGCTTTATGAGCCTCTGCCCTGGTTGTTTATGAAGCACCCGGCCCGGGAAGGCTGCGCCTCTCAGGACCAACCTCACGGGGCGCCCGGGATTCGCGTGCCCGGCGCTAATGTGACAAATGCAATCAGAGTCCGGGCTCCTGGCGCAAATGACGCTGATTTACTCGCCGGCCTCCCTCCACACCCGCGCCCGCGCCATGCCCCGCGCCGAGTGGGGGGTGCGTGGCACGATTACACGCCATTACGGCTTTCTGGGTAATGTACACATTTTCACTATCACACGGCCTCTCTCCTTCATTTTTCATGAGAACTGGCACGAGATTAATGACGGAGCCGCGGAGGAAACGGAGCGCCACGCCACTCTGATTTATTGACCACTTAGCGTTGATGAAGCTGCAAACAAGAGTCAAACAGATGTTGCAGCTGCATTTTTCTTTATCAAAACCAGCAGCTTTTTGCATTTTTAACCACTTCTTGCGTTGTTGTTCTGTTTGCTGGGTAGAAAGGGGCTGGCTTGGAGTTTACTCCTTCCGATCCGGGCCGGGGTGCCAGGGCTGGGACCCCACCTGGCATCCAGCCACTCAGTGCCCACACAGGAATAGCCAAGAAGAGGAGGCCCAGAAGCGACATCAGCTCCCCGCCCCCTTTGTCATTTCTTTTGCAGCACTGGGGGTGGAACCAGGGACTTGCACTGAGGTACATCCCCCAACCCTTTTTTTGACACAGGGTTTTCCTCAGTGGTTACTTTGCCCACGCTGATCTTGAACTTGCAGTCCTCCTGCCTCAGCCTCCCAGAGTGCTGGGATTAACAGTGTCTACCACTAACTACTCCTAGCCCTTGAGTCTTCCTGGTGTGTCTCTGACAACAAGCTTTCTAAGGCACCGCCAGCCAGCCCCTGGACCTGTCACGCACACTCCAGAGTGGGCTCCACTTACAGTGCCCCAGGGCCCAGGTTCACCCTGCAGACTGACTTTCTGTCCCGATTTCTTCTCAGACCTGTCACAAATGACTGAATACCCTTTAATAAGCTGTATCTGTAGCCTTGAACGTGAGTCTGGCTCGGTGTGGCTCATCCTGAGCCCTCTGCCTGCCTCACTTCCAACAAGGCAAAGGCCAGCCAGTCTGGGATCCCACATTCCAAAGAACAGCCACCAAGGCCAGCAACATCAGTGGCCACCCAAAAGTCTCATGTATTCGGTTTTTATGGATTGTCTATGGAACCATGTGCTGTTGGGAGATTGGGGTCTAGTCTGGAGGGGTGGATTACAGGCATGTAAGTTGCATTACAGGCTGTAGTGGGGGCTTACCATGCCTTCCACACCTGGATCCAGGAGGGGCTGGTCACTGGGATGGGACCTGAAGTATAGATTAGGCTGCTACCTTCCGCTGAAGAGAGATGAGACTCACCTTGCCCTGACTTGGCTTCCTGTGTGTGATGTCGTGAGAAGCTGCCTCCACTTCTGCCTCTGCCATGTCGTTCCATTGCTGCCACCGCCCCTGAATGAACTGTGACCTTCTGAAACTGTGAGCAGAAATAACCCTTTCCTCCCCCAAATGTGTGGATGTCGGGTATTAAGTCACAGCAACGAAAAAGTAACTGACAGAAACTTAGAAAGAAACTAAGTAACTGAGACAGAAACCCTGTCTCTAAATCAAAAATAAAAATGGGGTGAAAGTGAGAATGTGGCTCAGTGTGAGGGCCCTGGGCTCCCTCTCCAGTGCCAGGGAAAGAACTATCGGGCCATCTGGGGCTGCAGCTGTGGGGACAGGCAGGCATGAGCTACCCGCCAGGCACTGAACTGTGGGCGTTCTCTCAGGAGGTACCTCCAGGCTTCATTTGGTTTGGTTGGTCTTGGTGGCAGTTGGCGATGAGCCCGGCAGGGCATCTGGCCATACATATGGCACCTCCTACCTCTCCAGGGCCTCGCCTGGTTAGAAAAGAGGGCCCTGTTTCCATCTATAGCCCAGGCACTTGGGCCCTAAGTGATGGAATTGGAAAAATTCTAGGCTGGGATCTTTCTGGAAGATTCTGGAACTTTTCTCACTTATACTTGGCTCCTCCCCTAATACCACTGCCACCGTTACGAACCATCCCATGGGCTTCACCACCACTTGAACTCCAGGACACTGGGGGTGGTCTTCCAAGGCTCATTCATGGTGAAGGTGGCTTCCAGTATCTTTGTGGAGATCCTCTACCCAGTGTGCACTGGCCCAAGCATCTCAATGCACAATATGGGGAAGCATGAGGCCTCATAGGCAAATATATTCCCCCATGAGAAAAATTGCCCCGTGAAATGAGCAACTAATGAATAAAACCACAGCACTGCCAAGAAGTGACATATGCATCAAGTATCCCAAAATACCCAAGCACTGTCTTTGAGCTCCAAGCCCCAAAGTCAGCGTGGAGTGTTCTACTGGGGTGTCCCTGAGCAGGGACCCACAAGCAGGTGGGTGGGTGGGCAGAATCTGGGTTAAAGACAAACCACAGCACAATACCCACGTCCCGTCTCCTAATCCCAACTTCTGTCTACAAGACCTTCAGGGGCTGCAACTTATCATGGTGGCAAAGCACCCAAGAAAGGGAGCCCTGGAAAGGACCCACGTGGGACAAGTGTTGACCAGGAAGAAGCAGACCCAGAATCCGGAAGTCGGTGGTTAATGACGTGGGGATTAATGACCTCCGGATTTGTGACCCCCAGAATTGGCGTGTAGATGTGCCTTGGGGGAGATGGTAGGGCAGCCTTTGCCAGATTCCCAAGACAGCTTCCAAGGAGGGAATGAGGAAGGGTGGTGTACAGAAGCCCCAGCCCTCCATAGGCTGAGCCTGGGAGGCAAGAACATGGCAAGTCATAATTCAGCCCTTTTAAATCCACACACCTGCAGTGGCAATGGAATGTCACTGGGTCTTGGTCTCGGAGGCCCAGGAGATGCACAGACAGCAAAGACAAAGGCTGGTTGCCATCTGCCTGGGAGAGGAGGAGTGAAGGAATCAGGGAAGGCATACTGGAGGAGGTAGAATCCCAATCCTGCCCTCAGAAAACTGCAGGTAGAGGTGGTTGTGCAGGTGTAGACAGGGTTGTTACAGCCAGACCTCAGAGCTGCCAGCAATAGCAGCCTCCCCAGGAGCTGGAGATGCAGACTCCAGCCTGAGGGGTTCAGGCTCCTAGCAAGCCAGGCCTGTGCCCCAGTAGCCCCTGCCTGCACCTCCAATGTGGCCGCCTCAGCCCAGGGCCCAAGCTGTGCTCAGCCGACTGCGGAGCTGGAGGCCGCGGCCCTCCTCTCCCGCGTGGCTAACAGGCTGGCTCCCTCCTGCAGGGCTGGATCCGAGGAAGCCCCAGGAAGCCTGCTGGTCCCTGTGGCCCTTTGATCCTTTCTCATCTTTCTCAGCGGCTGGCACTGCCTCCCAGGCGGATCCAGGTATAGGTGGAAGCCCTCTGCAGCCCCAGCTGCATTCCTGGGAGGCTACTGGGCCACAGGAAGGGCCCGGGGCTCAGACTCTGGCAAATCACCTCATCTTTTCTCAGTGACCCCCTCCCCGCAGTGGGCACAGTAGCTCTGCCTGGTCCCCTACGTGCTGGCATAGTGCCAGGATTGAGGGAAATGCAAGGTGGGAAAGCATTTGGGCCAAGCAAAAAGAGGCCACCAGATGTCTTGGCAGGGCCTGAGTGGGAGTCGGAGCCCTGGCACCCAGCCCGGGCCCCGTCCCTTGCCAGGTGCAGAGCTCTGGGCCAGCCACACGCTGCGGTCTCCAGACTGCCCAGCCCTGCCTGCTGCCCCGTCCAGCCTGGACACCTGGTGACATCACGGCTACCACATGCTCTGGGAAGAAGAAAGTGTTGCACCCATCTCAGGGCCCCAGTTGTTATGAAGGAGCTTGAGTCCCACCATCCCGAAAAGCTGCCAAAGGAGCAGGAAGCCTCCTGCTCACCTGGATTTAATTTCCTGGTTAACTGAGTGTTAGCAAAGGAAAAAAAAAAAAGTTTCAACGCTTATTGGAAATCTTTGTAAATTATGCCAACCTACTTTTTTGTGCCGGTCATGGTGTAGTCTTGGGTCTTTATTTATTAATGGGCTGATTGATTCATCTTTTCATTTATTACTCATGCTCTGACCACATCCAGAACAGGAGCCATGGACCCAGCTTGGTTACATGGCAGGGAGCCGCATCCGGACACAGGGCACCAGAGGACCCTGCCACATGCCTTGCACAGGGTTCTCGGCAATGCCTTGATATACTCATTTCCTTAGTCAGGGGGATGTGGAGCACTTTTTTCTGTCGAGGGCTATTTGGATATTTATGACATCATTTGCAGACTATACCAAAATGCCTGTCATACGTGGTAAAACACTGAAAACCGGGCCCAGTGACTCAGGACTGTAATGCCAGCACTCTGGGGCTGAGGCAGGAGGATTGCAAGTTAGAGCCTAGCCAAGGCATCATAGTGAGACCCTGACTCAAAATCAAAAATTAAAAAGGGACTGGGGAAATCATGCAAGTATAAAAAGCCCTGGACTCCATCCTCAGTACCACCAAGAAAAAAAAAAAAAAAAAAGAAATTGACTAACTCCTCTCTAACTTGGTGGCTGGAACTGCTTCTGTTTGGCAAGTGACCAAGTGATTTTCCTGCCAGTATGTGGCCCACGGGCCAGACGTTCCCCAACCCTGTCTCAGAACAACGCAAGAAGACACTGGCTCCAGAAAAGTCTTCGGGTTTCGGTAGAAACGAGCCGCCATGTCGTCCATGTGCCTCAGTGAAGCGATGTGGTGGTTTTTAACTCACTTTCCAGGACCGGTGTGTCCAAAGCAACAGGCTTGCCTTTTGGGAGGACGTGGAAAGGCCCTCAGAGACCCTGTGTGCATTGCAGCAAAGCCACCACTCCAGAGTCCTGGCAGCGTGTTGCAGTCACAGCAGGCGAGGGCAGAAAGGATCGGGGTGTTTGAGCCTGCATCTCCTGGGACAAGGCTGACATATTTCAATATGACAACTTGGGGACACACACAGTGTCCTCCATGGCTCCGGACAGAAAGGTCTTTTCACTCTTAAGCCCCAAAAGGCTCCCAAGGTGAAGGGTCTGAGATTTGGGGGGTGCAACTGCACCCCCACCCTGGCTAGGTATCAGTGAAAGTATGGGTGCAGCGGGGAGTCAGCAGGCACCAACAGGCCCCCCAGCCCCGGGATTCAGGGATGTCCACTCCAAGCATACCTTTCCACCTTGGGAAGAGGGGACAGCCTCGAGCTGTGACCAGGATGTGCACGTGAAGCCCGAGGCAGGGCCAGGGTGGCAGAGTGGCTGCTGGCCTGGGGCCTGGGGTACTGGGCAGGAGGTAGTATCGACCTCAAGGACGGGACCTTGCTTGTCCCCGTAGTACAGGTCAGTGCTTCTCAACTAGGTGTGATTTTTTTGCCTCACTTGGGGACATCAAGCAAAGTCTGGGAACTTTTCCAGTTGTCACATGGAGAGGACAGTTTATACCAGCCAGCTGGTGTGTGGCTGCCAGGGCAGGTGTGCCTACTCCAGGTACATCCCAGCAGGCTGTGTTCTGAGGTCACAGGAGCCTGGTGTGGGCGTAGTCCTGGCCTGCTCTGAGGGTCAGGTGGCATCCCTGGCCTCCGATGTTCTCGCCCTCACGTTGCCACGCCTTGCTCTCCCCACAGAACCCCGACATCGTCCTGGTGCACTACCTAAACGTGCCGGCCATCGAGGACTGCGGCAAGCCCTGCGGGCCCATCCTCTGTTCCATCAACACCGACAAGAAGGAGTGGGCAAAATGGACCAAGGAGGAGCTCATCGGGCAGCTGAAGCCCATGTGTGAGTAGCCGCTGGCCGCCGGCAGTCTGAGGGCAGAACCCCAGCCCACGCACACACGGGCGCCACTGGCTTATCTTCCACAACACCCCCTCCTGCTCCTACCCGTCCCTTCTCCTCAGAGGACCCATGTGACAGTCAGGGCACACGTACCAAGCCCACGAAGACAGGTGGGAGAAGGGAGATTCAGAGGCACAAAGCCAGCCAGGCCTCGTGGACCACACCTGTCATCCCAGCACTCTGGGAGACTGAGGCAGGAAGATCTCATGTTGGGTCCAGCCTGTGGTAACGTGGTGACTTAGGTATAACCTGTCTCAAAATCAAAATGAAAAAAAATGGGATGGGGATATAACTTAGTGTGAAGGCTCTGGCTGGGTTGGATCTTCAGACACACACACACGCACACGCACACGCATGGAGACAGAGAAAAGACACAAAGCCACATAAGCTCGAACAGAGCCAGGAATGGCTCCGGGATGTGTCTCCTAGGTCACAGGCAGGAGAAGGGGCAGGCCAGGCAGAGAGGGCCAAGCTGGGGTTCAGCTGGCCCTGCATCCCCCCCGGGCCATAGGCATTGGCTCCGGGCCCCGCGGCTACCTGACACCCAGGCTGGTTGGCGAGCGGGGACAATAATTGAGTTGGATGTCATTTTGTAAGCAAAGCGGAGCTTTCGGAAACATCTGTCAGGTGCAAATCACGAGATGCAAAACAGCGTGTGGGGCCAGGCTGCCGCAGCTCAGCCACAGCGTTGTCACCGTGGCTGCAGCCAGCCCCGAGTCAGCGCGGGGACTCTGGGACGCCTCTTCTGCCCCCGGCAGTTGGGCCCGGGCAGAACAAGCTCAGCTTGAGAAGAGCATGGGGCAGCCAGGGCTGGACGGAGAGTGAGCCTGGTGACCGTTTGGGGCACAGACCCATCAAAATCGGGACCGAAGAGACAGGGTCCCCCTTGGGCATGACTGAGTGGCAAGACGCAGCTGTTAGGTGCCGTGATGGGAGCACTGAGATGTCATTTCCTGGGATGGGGGTCTGAGCTGAGCCTGGGTGACCACAGTGCTCTTGGGGCTTGGATTCAAGGATCTGATGCAGCTTCAAGGTCAGGAGAAGGGTCAGGAGGGACAAAGGGCTCTGTGTGGGAAAGGGGGGGCCATCCTAGAGACGGAGCATCCGTTCCTGCCGTACTCCTGAGCCAGGTTCCTGGGGAACACTGGGGCCAGCCAGCCCTGGTACTCTTGCCTGGAGCCTAGAACTGGGCAGCCCAGGGCCTCTAGGCTCAGCCTATGACCTTCACTGTGGCTCTGACAGGATCCCTCCTTGCTGCAGGCTGCTCGATGCCACCCCTGGCATGCATGGCCGCTCTGGCCACACTGCCGCACCTCTCCGGGGTCCTCTACTGGAGTCATTGTTGTCTCTCCTGCCCTGTGTCTGTTCATACCAGCCTCCTCAGCTTCCGGGCCCAGCCTGTGTCACAGACCTCTCCTGCCTCCTGCTAGGTCTCATGTGCCCCATACTTCATTCAAAATTGGCGCCTGCAATTGAAGGGGGGACCCCCCAGGCAGGCCTCTCTGAATTCTGCAGCTTGCCCATGGGCTTGGGAAACATTAGGCTGACCCCCAGGGCTGCCTGTGCTCTGCCCCTGAATTCCCTGCGGAATGTGAGCAGGACCAGCCGACTCTTGTCCCTGCAGTGGTGGCAACATGAAGCCTTCCGGGGCCAGGCCCTGGGAGCTGGGGCCGTCCAGGGGCACTTCCCCAAGGCTGAACCAGTAGACCTGGGGCCGGGGGTCCTGCTCCAGCAGTGCCTGTCCCTCTCTGATCCACACCCAGGCAGCACTGGACACTGCCCCCAGGAGGCGGACCCTCGTCCGGCTCTGTGACCGGCTCACTCTGTGACCTTGAGCCAGCCACTTGCCCTCTCTGGCTCTACTCCCTCCTCTGCAAAGAGAAAGGAAAAAAAAAAAATGCAGTGTTCTCCCCTGCAGCGACCTCTGGCCAGATCAGCAGGGCCTGCTGTCCCCTAGCCTCTGTGTCCACTGTGCCATTTCCTGGGAGACGGAGTCACTCCAGGGGCTTCTAGTCACCCTCGAGAAGCTGCCAGGAGAAAGTGCCATCTGTATCAGCTTCAGAATAAAGGTCTTAAGCAGAACCCTTCCTTGAAAGGGCAGCCAGAATCCAGGTGCTTCCTCAATTTGTCCAGAACCTCAGTGCCACTGTTGGAGGGGAACGCCCTGCCCCCAAGGCAGTTTGGTCAGGGAGGGAATTTCTCTTCCAGGCCTCACTGGGCCTGTCATGGCTCTTCCTGTCCCATCCCACTGGCAGACTGCGGCCTCTTGCTGGAAGCTGCTGGCCGAGTCCGGATGAACGTGCAGAGATTGCATGAATCAGAGATTCACCTCGGAGATACCTCTGAAGGAGGCGACAACTTTCTAGATGAAGAACCCTACGTGGCTGTCCCAGCATCTCATGAAGCACTAGAGCGAGGGGACAGAGAAGACTTTCTTTTTTCTTTCTGTGCTGGGGGTAGAACCGAGGGCCTTCACACTCAGCTACCTCCCCAACCTTTTTTTTTTTTTTAATTTTCATTTTGAGGCAGGGTCTCATTAAGTCACTAAGTTGCACTGGTGGGGCTCAAACTTGCAGTACTCAAGCCTTAGCCTCCCAGCGTGCCAGGATTCCAGGCCTGTGCCCTCTGCTGCGCTCCCTGGCACCCGCCTACAGGAGCTGCATGTGCAGCAGACAGGAGCTGGGCAAGGGACATCAGGCCCCCTGGAGCCCCGGCAGGCCTCTGCAGCTGCACTGGAGGGAGCTGTGGGCGTCTGTTCAGAAGCCTGCAGTGCATCAAGGAAATCGTGTGAGACTACACCGAACTCCCTACAAGTCTAATAACACGCTGGGTTCTCTGGTGTCTCAGGGGGCGTGGGGCACAGAAGCCATTGTTGCTCAGAGCAAGCCTGTGTGCATGTGCATGTGTGGCCCCGCTGCAGAGACACAGCCCAGAAACATGCCCTAAACCATGCTGGATGAGGATCAGGCTTGGACCGTGTACAGGACCTCAGCTGGCTGAGTTCAGGAAAGCCAAGGGGAGAAGAGGGCCATGGAGGCACCAGATTGGGCCCCAGCACCCACTGTGCCACCTGGCACGAGAACCGAGCACATGAGATCCATCACCTTTCCATACAGGTCCCATTCCTTCAAAGACGTCACAGTTGGATTCCCTGATGGCTCCCAAATCTCTCTGCCCTGTAGCTGAGTTGTCAGTGGTTCTGTCACAGGCTGTGCTTATCGGTGGAGAAGCGACGCACTGATCCACAGCCTCTGCCTCCCCTGCCCCCGGATGGGGCCTCTCTGTCGCAGCGCCTGGGGACTCCCACGGTGTCCTGAGCCTGATGCACCCTGAGAATTTCATCTCGATCCTTGCAACGCTGCCCTCGAGTAGCAGAGGGCTGCCCTTGATTCTGCAAGCTGCAGAATGCCTTCTTCTGATAAGAAAGCAAACACAGGGGAAAAAGGCAGAAGATGGCCGGTAGAATTCCCAGTATGTTTCCAAAGATCCAGCCTGTCTTTTATAATCCCTTCCACAGTAGCTCTGCTGCTGTGACAAAGACCAAAATAACAATGGCTTAAACAGAAACTGATTTCTCTTTCACATATTTTGCAGTTCAGGGTCAGTATGGCTTCCCCTTGGTGACAGAGATTAGCCACTGAGGCTCTTCCTCTGCCATTCTTAGAATGCTACCCCTTCTCTAATGGGCCAAGATGGCTGCTTCATCTCCTGCCGTCACACCTGTATTCCACTCAGAGAGAAGGGAAAAAAGTGAAGGGCAAGGTTCTTGTCTTTAAGGATAGGACCCAGAAGTTGCATACTTTGGTCGCTCTTTGTTGGAAAAAAAAAAAATCAGGGACATGTAGTCTTTTTGTTAAACGTGCACAGGGCTCTGTTATGTGGGGCTCAGTGAGGCTGAGCTCAGCCTGGATGACCTCATGGTTCGCAGCTTCTTGCTGATGGAGGCATACGGGGTACAGAATTGCTTGTCTCAGTTCAAGGCCAGGAGGTGATGGCCTGGGCTTTTATCTGAGGACTGGTTACAGGACTTGGGGGAGAAGGGACGCACTGGTCGCTTGGTCAAAAGCAAAGTGTATACCTCCCCTTGAAGGTCAGGGTCTGTTCCAGAGCAGCTGGTCCAAGCTCCAGCCTTGCCCGGGCAAGTCCCCTGCTGTGCTCAAGGCGGGGCAGGTAAAGTCCCCTCTTTCCAAGCCAGTCTGGGAGCGACTCAGAGGAGGGACTGCTCTCAGGCAGAGCCCTAGGCCTCAGTTGGCCTGGCAGGAAACTTGCTGTGTGTTCCTGAACCACTGGTTGTAACCTTCGACCCCTGGCTCTGTGAGGACCCTGGGGACGCAGCTAGAGCCAGTTCCCGAGGGCTACCCTGTTGCTTGGGTGGGGACGGAAATGCCACCACTCTCCAGTCAGCAGGACTGCAGTTGTACTAGTCAGCATAAGGGACAAGGGTGTGATGTCTTTAACATGTTCACAGTCTTATAGCCTTCCCCAGATGCCCCTGCGAGCACCGGACTGGCCAGATGGCCCTGTACTGCTAGGCAACACCATAGTCCACTGCCAGCTCAGAGATCATCGTGCACCCCAGTCCTGGCTCTGCCCTGACTGCCTCCTTGGAGTGCACCCAACTGCCCCATGGTCCTGGCCTCAGGGACAGGGGTCCTTGGCAGCAACCATAGAGCACCTGTGTGCTCCCACCCCCAGGCATACCCACCTGCACACTCATATATGTGCACCTACGTGCACACACAGCCGCCCTCTGTCCATGGTGGAGACATACAAGTGAGCTCAGCCCGGCAAGGCTTGGGTTGCCAGCCCTTCTCCACACATCTTCTCCGAAGGCCGCCTCCATCCCAGATCCCATACCCAGACTGATGGCATCCAGACATGCACCTGAACAATGCCCAGATAACAGTGAGTATGAAGGCAAGACATAGAGGGACTTCCAGGAGTGACTCTTGCTGGAATGACAGTAGAGGTTCCATGTAGGTGAACGCCAGCAGTGCCTTTGATGGGGTGGTGGCCCACAGCGTACCTCCTGAGCTCTCTCAGCCTCCATGTCACCCTGAGAAGGAATGACTGTAGGCCCTGCCTCTGAGGGTCCCTGTCACCATTAAATGACCTTCAGTGAGAAGCACACTGTGTCCAGATGCAGCTGCCCTAGAAAAGGAGATGACCCCTGCCAGAGTACTCAGGGACTTGGCTCTCTCCATCTGGGCTCTTGGCACATGCCACACTCTGTACGCAGGGTGGGCACCAAAGGCCAGCTGAGCAGTCCATCAGGAAAACATCCCATCCGCTCACTGGCACAGAGCCAGCTGCAGAGCTCCTGCTCTGATGCAGCCCTACAGAGGGCACTGAGACACAGGTGGTCCCATGTCCATGTGCCTGGGGACTCAGAGCGTTGAGGACAGGGTGCTGGGTGTCCTGATGGAAGGAGGGAAGGTCTCATTCGGGCCTTAACACATGTATATGTGGGGTTTGGCGGCCAAGAGAGCTCCATGCAGGTTTTCATGGAAGAGCAGAAGGAAGGAACAAAGGTGAACACAAACATAAGGTATGCGCTGAGCGAACAGGTGGATTCCATTTGAAGCTTATGTAGCTGGTGGTGGTGTAAGAAATGAATATCACCTTGCATGTGAGGGAAAGGACACCATTTGCGTGTGAAGATAACATCATGATGAAGAGGCACAGGCCATGGGGAGTACGAGGCCTTGTTGAGTGTGAGGGGATGGAAGCCATGTTTAGCGTAAGGAGAGATGGAGGCTATGTTGAGTATCAGCAAGTAGAGGCCATGTTGAGTGTAAGGGGATGGAGGCCCATATTGAGTGTGAGAAGATGGAGGCTGTGCTGAATCGGAGCAAATAAAGGCCGCGTTGAGCATGACAAGGTGGAGGTCATGTTGAGTATGAGGGGATGGAGGTCATGTTAGTATGAGGGGATGATGATCCTGTCAAGTGTGGGCGTGGAAGCCATATTGCATGTGAGGTGATGAAGATCATATTGAATAAGGGAGAGTGAAGGTCATGTCTAATCTGGAGGTGAAATCCATGGTGAGTGTTAGTTGACAAGAGCCCTGATGTTGCAGTTGATGAAAGCCATATTGAGTGTGGGGTGATAAAGATCATGGTAAGTAAAGTATGGAGGTCGAATTGAGTGTGGAAGCGGAGGCCATGTTGCGTGTGAGGAGATGAAGGTCATATTGAATGGGAGAGGATGGTCATGTGAACATAGAGGTGTAAACCGTGTTAAGTGTGGAGTGATGAAGGTCATGGTGAGTGAGGAGGTGGAGGCTGTGTTGAGGGCTAGTTGAGGAAAGAGAGCCATGTGGAGAGTGGGAGGATGGAGGTCATGTTGGTAGTGGCATGGAGGCCATGTTCAGCTCGGCAATAGAAACATGGGGGGAGGGCATAGAGCCAGTAAGGGTTGGTATGAGGGTGCTGTGTGGCCCCCAACAGTCCTCAGTTGCCACAGACCCCTTTGGCTTTCACTACAGCCCACTTACATGCTAAGGAGCTTAGACTCAGCCTGGCACCACACACAGTGTGTTCTCCAGCCCCCTGCTTTAGGAAGGCCCATGCAGCGAGACACACACAAAGCCAATGTGGCCGTAGGCAGGAACCCCCACACCGAGCAGTGGCTGAGGCGGTGGAGAACCAAGAGGGAAGCAGGCCAACCAGTGGGTGCCCCAGGGACTGCAGGTGCCCCGCAGCCTGTACAGGAGGCCCTCACTGGCATCTACACCCAACCCTGGGTTGTACACTTCAGGCGTCTTTTGTTGTAATTTTTCAGACAAAGAGCAAAGATTCAGCAAGGGGGGCCGTGTTTATTTGTTTTGCTTTTTTGCTTAGATTGTAATCCTGGTGATTATAGAATATCAAGAAGTAAAATCAACAAAGGCTTTTTCCCTTGCCCAGCCTCCCCAACCCGTTCTCGGTCGGCTAGCGCCACCTGGTGGCATCTGGAGATGGGGCCAGCCCAGTCTCCGGACTTTGGGATCTGGTAAGCAGTAGGGGCGCCGGCTCTGTCGCTCTGGAGTGAGGAGTTCCCAGGGCGGGTTAAAGCATGCAAAAGAGGGCCCTAGAGGCTGCTGGCACGTGAGCTCGAGGGTTCCCACGGCGACACTTACCCACTATCACCTCAGGGAGATTTTAAGGACAGGAGCAGGGACCTTAGGCCAAAAGCAAGCTTGGGCGCCTTTCCCTGGGGCTCTGAAGAGCCAACTCTCATTTTACCTGTGAATCCACCTTGACACAGCAAAGCCCTATCGGACAGGTGTGCCAGCATAGGACTCACCTAAGAACCACCTAGGCCCCACCCCGGAAGCTCTCATTCTACCAATCAGAGCAGAGCGACCACCTCCCCAACCTGGATGTTTGCAGTGAGATGCTTACGCTGGCCTCCCCAAAACCACATATCCTAGGAGTCCAGCCCAAAGCAAGCTCCAACAAGGGACCCACTCAGGGTCCTCAGCTATTCCTGGGAGCGGGTTCAGGATCCTTTGGTGGCACCTGGGAGGCAGCTGGTCGCACCCCTGCCTGGGAGGGAGGCACTGGACAACAGCAGGGTCTTATGGAGACCCACAGAGGAAGGCATGGTACACATGCCCGAAGAATTAGGGACACAGGTTCTGGCTGTTCCAGGACCTCTAGGGCTTTGCCTACACTCCGAGTTAAGATCCACTACCGTGGAAGGATTCTGGATTTGCAGCTGAGGCCATGGTCCTGCCACTTAGTGGGGTCTTTGTATGTGGTACCGGGAGTTGTGTCCAGGGCTTTCACCCGGTGCTACATCCCCACCCATGTTTATTCAGTGAGTCGCTGAGTTGTCCAAAGGGCCTGGAGAGGATTCCTTGCTCTGGCTTTGGGTTAGGAGCTGCTGGCATGTGAGCAGGCAGGAAGGTCCCTTGACTTCTGGGACTCCTAGAGGACCGAGAGGGCTTGGAGGCCAGGCTGGGTTCATCTGGGAACCGGCTTCCTTTACCTGCTCTGAGCAAACTCCCCCTGGCCACCTTCTACTAAACTGGCATGCCCTCTCACCCCCCACCACGTAGGAAATAGGTCTGAGAGAGAAAAACTCTTTAATTTCCTCTTTCCTCCTCTGCTTTGACTCTGCACTACTGCCCCCCTGCTGTCACAGAGGCCCTCCTCATTCTCTCCCCTGCACCGACTTAGTGAGCTTTGTGGGGTGACAGCTGGGCACGGGTAGAGCATACTGGCCCTGTTCACACCCTAGGCCAACCGCTACTCAGAGCTGATTCTGAGCCATTCTCTGCACCAAGGGATGGTTGGTTAAATTTGGAATTCATTGCTAACATTTAAATCTCCATATCTTAAAAACTCCATCTTTAAAAAACTGAAGGCTCTGGAGTACACAGGAGCTGAGAGCCAGCCTCCCCTATCACCCTGTGGGCGTCACTTCTGGATTCCTAAGGGCATCCGAGTCCCAGGTCCCTGAGTAGACTTGCAAGAAGCATGACGGAAATGGTCCAGAATACCACATGGATCTCCTGGACTGGACAGGCGGCTGGTCATCCCACACCCATCCTGCTGCCTCTGCCCCAGGCCTACGAGAACTAGTTACGGTTCTGCTAGAGGAGAAGAAAAGGGTTTGGAGGCCTCATGGCTCCCAGATATGGAGAGATCGTGCAGGCTTCTTCCCCCCGATAAATTGTGTTTCCAACATTGCTGGTCTGTGCAGCCAAGCTTGCTTTATGTCACTCAGCACATTGGAGATTGCTGCAGGCCAAGGATAGAGGCCAAGGGAAGTCCATCCCACATGGTCCTAATGTCCTGACCTTGGAGGCATTGTCCTGCTGCAACCACCTGTGCAGCCTGGAAGTTCCTGTCCCTGCCCTCACCTCCTACCAAAGCCAGATGGCCAGAGTAAGTCCTCAGCCCCCAGCTGCTGCCTTGGCCTCGTCCTACCCACCCATGCCTGATGGTAGAAAGAGGAGATCCTGCCAGCTGAGTCCCAACAGGGAGAACTGGCTGTCACAAGCTCCCCTGGGACACAGCACGTGCAGCAGGCTCACACTCCATGCTGGTCCTCCTGGACCTCTCTTCAGGGATTTCTCAACATTCTGTCCCCAGGAACAACAGGAGAAGGAGACCTGCGTGGCAAGATGGGGGATGGAATAGTATGTGTGTGTCTGGGTCTGAGAAGTTAAAGCTAGTGAAAATTTCATCTAGTTGAACCAAGAAATCAGAAGCAGGGTCTTTATCCTTGTCACCAAGAATACAGTGACAATTAAACCAGTTCCCATTGACCTTGTTGTCATGGTGACCACCTTCCTGTGTCAACAACTCGGGAATCCAAGGGGCCTCTCATCCACTCTCTGAGGGGCACATGGTTGCCTCCCTGGTCGGCCTCCTGTGTCATACAGGCCCCCACACCCAGGGTGGCCTGGGAGTGTCCCCGCTTACACCATCACCTGGACAAAGGATCACACATCCCTTTCTGCTTCCGAGGTGATGGAGTATGGACAACAATGTCACCTGCCCCTGGATCTTTCTTTGGCGGGGGGTCCTGGGATAGAAATACTGGAAGAATCAAGGCGGAAGAGGCCCTCAGGACAGGGACTCAGCCACTGTCCTTGTCCCTCGCTCCTTGCAGCACCAAGAAATCTCTTCCCATGCAAAGAAAGGCCAAATGTCGATTTCAGCAGGTGCTGCCTGTGCAGTTACCATGGAGACTGGACTCACCTGTCATCCATCCAGAAGTTACTGACCTCGGAGTACAGGGGCCAGACAGCCAGCTTGGCCAGTTCCTGGGGCTCTGGGGCCTGGAGTGCTTCCTGAGGTCTCCTCTGTCACCCCTCCTGCCATCCGTGTGGGGAGTCCTCTCAGCCTGACTTGTCAGAGCAGAAACCCTCACCTCCTGGGGCCCCGCACCCTGGCCCACTTCCGATCTCCTATGGGTGCCGCCAAGTCAGAATCCCACTTCTTTGTAAGGCCCCTGTAGTCCCTTTAGCCTCAGGAATGATGACGACATGGAGGTAACAGGAAAGAGATGCCCATTTTAAAGATGAGGAAACTGCAATCCTGAGGAATCAAAGTTCCTCCAAAGATCCAACTCCGGCTCCTCTTCCCACACAGCTCAGGAGCACCGCGCTCAGAGACTTGCCCCGCCCTCAGGAAAGCACAGGGTGGTGGCTTCAGAAATCAAAGTGTGTAGACTCTGCAGGCCACCATGAGGAGGCTGCCACTCAGCCCCGCAGCCTGTCGCCCAGAGAATCTCCCCAGCAATGGAGGCCGACTTAGTTCCTTTATCATTGCAGTGACAGAATGCCCAACATCCACAATGGCTCCACAGTGCCTGCCCATGGCAGTGTGTTGCTGTCTTTTGTTTTGTGGTACTGGGGATTGAGGCCAGGCCCTTTGCACCGAAATAAGTCCCTGGTCCATTTTAATTTTTAATTTTGAGATAGGGTCATACCAGCTTGCCCAGGCTGGGCATGAACTTGCTATCCTCCTGCCTCAGCCTCGTAGAGTGCTAGGATTGCAGGCCTACACTTCCAGGCCTGGCTGTGTCAGTAGTGTGGCTTTTGTTGCTAGTGTCACTGAGACGTGAGCTCTGCTTACAGTGTACTGTGGGAACAGTGAGCCAGTATGACCTAAGAGGTCAGTGACCAGGAAGACACGGTGCTAAAATCATCTTATTCATTTGTCCAGCCAACCCTTGGCAAGGATCAGCTGTGTGCTGGGCATGGCTCTGAGCAGAGGGGCAGAAGTTCCGGCCTCATATTCCAACTTGGGCTCCGGTGGGGCTGGGGATGAGAGCTGGAATGACATTGGGGACTTTCAGGGACAGGTGGGGACAAGAGCTGCTGGAAGAAGTGTGCAATTTCAGGGGACAGGGAGGGAGGCATCTGGAATGCCTCTGATATCAGGGTGTGTGCTTGCACACACTGCACGGGTAGGGTGGTTCTCTCCCAGAAGCCTTTTGGGCTCCCGCCAGAAACCCTGGGGTGAAGTAGGCCTGGGCCCCCGTGAGGGATTGTATCAGTCTGCTGGGCACCTGCCATAGTTAGAGCATTCGTCCACTCCAAACTCATGCTGAAATGTAGCCCACTTTGCAACTGTACTGACAATGGTGGGCCAAGGGGAATGTCTAATGAACGGATGCATGCTGCTCTACAGGGCTTCTGGACATAGGTTCTTTCTGTCCTCCGTTTCACCCCATGACGAAGCAGCAAGAAGGCCCTTGGTGCCAGCACCTCCATCTTGGACGTCCTGCCTCCAGAACTGGGAGGTGTGGATTTCTGTTTATTAAGTCACCCAGGCTGTATCCTGCTGGAGCTGCACAGAGTCAGCCAAGATGCTGCTATAACAGAATATCATAGGCTGATGAGCTTAAGCAACAGAAACAGGGTCATTTCAATGCTGAGTCCAAGGTCACAGTGATATTGGGGCTGGTTTATGGCAAGTCCTCTCTTCCTGGTTTACAATTGGCCACCACCTTGCTGTGCCCTCGCATGGCTATCTCTCTGTGCTCCATCACCCCATCTTCTCTTCTAGGGACACCAGTCCTCTTGGATAAGGATTCCACTCAAATGACCTCACTTAACCTCACTAGTAACCTCCTTGTATTGGTCATTTCTCATCAAGAGAACAAAATACTCAACACCCACTACTTAAAAGGAGGAGAGGTTCATTTGGGCTCATGGTTTCCAGTGGGTTCAGTCTATGGTTGGCTGGTTCTAAGGCACAAGTGACATGGTAGAAGTGGCTGGCAGAGAACAGTTCTTCACCTCATGGCAGCCAGGAGGCAGAGAGAGAAGGGAGGAGCTGGGAAAGGGAACACACCCTCCCAGGTCACACCCCAGTGACCCAGCTCTAACCCTACCCCACCTCCTAACACTCATCCATTCCTTAAACCCCTTCCTCCACGTGTGGTCACACAGGAGTTAGTGCTTCACCCTGTAAATCTGGGGCACACAGTTCCACCCATCACAGTGAGAGACGGGGCTGTACCTGGCTCTGCCTGAAATGGAGCAGTCGTAACCCAGGAGCCCACGGCTGGCAGTGGCCCGTGTGGGGTGATGCCCCGCCTCCCAGCCCTCTCTGCCATGTCTCAACCGCTCTCCTCCCAGCAGTCGGCTGCCTCTTGGGTAAATTGTTCACCGGAAGAGGCTCTCCAAAGCGTGGGCCACATGCTGTTGGCATTGATTTCCTTTTGATTATTCATATTAGTGGAAGCACTGCTGCCTTGCTGCAGGTCATAATTAGGGTAAACATCTCCAGCTCTCCGGGTCAGCCCTAGAGTGGGCTGGGCAGCTCCTGTGACTGTCCTCACGCAGCTAGGCTGCAGACAGCCCAGTCGGAGACAATGTGGTGAGCACATCCCAGGGCAGGCGGTGGGCCGTGGGGGAGCCTGTGCAAGAGGAAGCGCTTCAGGGGGCCCAGGATCTCGCTCCCTGGTGGCCAGCGTGACCCTCTTCTCCTTTGGAGGCTCGTGCTGGGCCTCCTTATCATCCCTCGTACCTGTTCTCTCCTCCCCCCAGCACATCCCCTGTTGCAGCCCTTCTGAGGATACAGCTACCCTCTAGCCACTGCCCACCCAGGGCCACCACCAGGGCCCCTGGATCAGAAAGTTACTAGGGAACTCCTCTGTGTAGTATCTGTTCCATCCTGGAAGAAATGACCATCCTCCCAGGGCCGCGTTGGCCACCGTGCCTGGGCACAAGGCACCATGAGCCGGAGGGGACACATGTGGCTCACGGCCATTGAGAGCTTATTTTCCAGGGAATCCCCTTTCCTGCTCTGTGCCCTCTTACATGTCACGACCTTCCGTTGGCTCGTGGGTCAGTTTCTCCTGCTGCCTTTACGAAGCAGAAGGGACCAGGAGGGCCAGCCCTCGCGTGCCTGCAAGCCTGCCTTTGGTAAGGCGCTCTTTCCCCAACACACACACTGTAGAAATCTCCCTTCCCGCCGATTCATTACATGTTGGGAAGCTGAGCGTGACGTGTTAAAAGCCATCTCGATGGCATCTGATATTCAGGACTAGCAGCTCCCCACCTCGGAGGAGGGGCATCGCTCCCTGGCCCCCTCCAGGCCCAGGGAGACAGCCTGCATCTTGAATGCGCCAAGGCAGCAGCTAATTTGCATTAAGCACCCAGAAGTTCTCTCCCTGCAATCTGTCACCCTTCGCTGGGTTCTTGTTTTATAACCTTCGCCACGTAAGGAAGCGAAAAAGAGGCAGAGACGTGACGCTGCACCCTGGCAGGGGCAGAAGGGGGCATGGAAAGGAGCCGCAGCTGCCAGAGGAAAGGGGCCTGGTCATAAACAGAGCGACACACCGCTGCCCAGCACAGGGCTGCACAAGCCCTCAGAACCCAGGACTCTCGACTGCAGTGCGGCCAGGGGACAGAAGCCAGCCCTGGATCTGCCCTCAGAAGAGCTCCTCTCCCCTACCTGAGACCCAAGCTCAAACCCAGAGGGGACTCCCCAGAGGACAGCCGGCCTGGCTTTGCCACAGGTGTGGGCTCGAGGTCCCCACAGGTGGCAGCTCTGCAGTAGGGGTGTTTCTGCCTTGGTTTTAAGAGGTCCTCCTTTATGCTGAGGGAAGAGCTCTGGTCCCATCCTGGTGGCACATGGAGAGTCCCTGGAACATTCCAGACCCGTGACAGTCGAACCTCTGCTGGGGTCTGGGGCAGAGCCAGGGTGGGGAAGGGGGTGGAGGCAGCCATCGCAGGGACCTGGGGCCCGAGGGAACCCCAAGCCCTGCCCCTGGCCCTGGATGGGATGTCAGCTCTCATCTCTCCTCTCTGGGGCTCCGTCTTCTCATCTGTAAAAGGACCACAAGAGGTCTTCAGCCAAGGGGACCCTGGGTGTGCAGCCCCCACCCTCACGCCAGCCCTCCTGCTCAGAGAAGCACCCTTACAGCTTTCTAGGTCAAGGATGATTGTAGAAAAGGGCACCACAGAGTTCAGCCAGCTGCATTCCCAGGTTGACTTGCAAGTGGGCATCTCAGCCAGAAGTTTCCTTCCCCAAGCCCGGTCCCCATGGTCTCAGCCAAGCCCGAGGGCAGGGCCCAGACTGTCGGCTCCATGTCACTGTCATCATCACAGTCCCTGTTAACAGGACAACAGTGACTGCTTCGTGGGGCTTACACAAAGCGTCACTCAAACATGTAGATGGTGCTTCTTCCTGGCCAAGCAGTGAGCCAGGAACTCTTATAATCCCATTCCACAGAGGAGGAAACTGAGGCTCCACAGGGCCAAATGACATACCCAAGTTCACACAGCAACCTCAAATCCTGGACTGAGATCCAGGTCTGAGTCCCGGCCACATCTGACGGCATCTTCTGAGTAGTCCAGATGGTGCCAGCTTGGGCAGTGCTTCCTAGGGAATCCTGGGCAGGAGGAAGCCACCAAGGAGGAGAGCAAACTGTTCCTGTGCTGGCAAAGCCACTACCTCTCCCGCCCGAGACCCTGGGCCCTGTTTACCTATCTTGGAGGCCAAGCTCCAGCTCCAGCCAAGGTCACCACCTCTGGAGCCCAGAGCAGGTGCCCGAGCCACCATGGAAAGCTAGGCCTCGCCCTGTGCGGACTCAGGGCTCCGCCCCCTCTCGGCTGAGCCGGCTTAGCAGCTGGTCTTTGTGTGGGTGAGTGGTGGGGATGTATCTAACCCAGGGCTTCTGCACTGCGCTGCATCCCCAGCCCATTTTCATTTTTGATTTTGAGACAGGGTCTTGCAAAGCTACCCAAGCTGGGCTCAAACTCGCAGTCCTACCACCCCAGCCTCCCAGAATGCTGGGGTGATGGGACTACGTCTGTTGATTTTAGAATTCAGTCCTGTCCCACCACCCATCTTGGCCCTCCACCCGACCCCAGGGCCTAGAGAGGCGAGGGTTGAGCTGAACCCCCAAGAAACTGTGCACACGGACCCCAGAATCCAGGCCCCAAGCCCTTCAATTGAGTTCCTTCTCTCTCGGCCTCTCTTGTACCCCCACCTTGAGTCAGAGGAGTCTGTGGAGGGGTGGGGGAGGGCAGGGCTGCCTGCACACAGTCCTGGGGCAGGACCTGCTCTTGTAGCCCGTGCTCCCACCAGCCTCCATGAGAACCATGTAGCCCAGAGAGGGCCTCACCCTCCAGCCACCCTGCTACTTATCCGGCTCCCTTTCTTGTCTTCTGGGAGCCCTTGAAGAGTGTCCACCCACCCACCCATGGCTCCCTACTCCCAGGATGGAACACAGGAAGGGACTGGAGGAAGGGGAGGGAAGCTCAGAGCACCACACAGTACAGGGAGTCCCGTGGAGCACCCTGCCTCTCCCACCTCCCCCTCTCTGGCTCCATCTGCCCCTGGGGCCTCCCCGACTCCACAGCCTCTGATGCCCCTCCGTGTGCCCCTCTGCCCTCTCTGCAGTCCACGGCATCAAGTGGACCTGCAGCAATGGCAGCAGCAGCTCGGGCTTCTCCGTGGAGCAGCTGGTGCAGCAGATCCTCGACAGCCACCAGACCAAGCCCCAGCCACGGACCCACAACTGCCTCTGCACAGGAGGCTTGGGTGAGCCGGGCCCCAGGGTGCACGGGGAAGGTGGGGCACCCACAGCCGCTCAGAGGGAGCGGCTTCCGGGGAGACGGCTGCCTCTGGGAGTCGAGGCAAGAGTTGGGGACTGGAAAGGTACCAGGACCACCTTCTCAGGCATCCTCAGCCGGAGGCCAGGTGCCCCGTCACTGGGTTTTCCAGGGATGCCTGCCCCAAGTCAATGGGACTGCTCGAGCTAAACTCTTTCTTTAACCTCTGTCTCCTCTGAGCACGGAAGGCGTCCCGGGCGTCCATCCTAAACGCAGCCATTTTTCCAGTAATGGTATTTGCCTGTGGAAATGGGCTTCTCAGTCCCTCGGCTGCCTTAATTAGCTGTTTCCATTGGAGGGTCAGGGCCCTTCCCCCCCCACCCACACACACATACACAGTCCTCGTTGCCTGTCAGAGCCCCAATAAGGAGGCTGTCGCCAGATAGGACTGGATCCGAGAGAGTTCCTCCTCTGACCAAAAGCCAAGTGACCCTCCTCGGATGGGATGAAAATAATGACTCAGGGTCCAGAGGCCGAGGTGGGGGGAGGAGTTGGGAGTTGTGGAGCTCAGAACAGGCAGGCGTGGGGGTCTCTCCTTCCTGCTCAGAGCTGGTGGTGGGAGGAGGGTAACCAGGGCTCCGTCCTTGCTTGGGACTTGGAAGGACTTTGTCCTCCAAGGAGCTGAGGGCAGGCCTAGCTTAGGCAAAGCGGGGAGGGAAGGTCTCAAATGTTCAGCCTCCAAGCAGGGTCTACAAGGCTCTTTGTTCCTGGGGATTGTGAGTCAATCCAGGGAGCCTGCATTCCTGGAATTCTCCTGTCACCCCTGGCTTCCAGCCCCAGAGGGCGAGGGTGGGAGAATTCCTTCCTGGAGCACCTGAAAGTCTGGGGCTTCCTGAAGTAGGGAGTGTGAAGTTGGGACGGAGTAGGGACACAACCACCATCCCTGGGCTGACCCCCTCTCACCAGCAAAAGCCCTTCTGGGTGAAAGATGTCTGTCTCTGGGGCTGGGGGAATGCCTCAGCGGTGAAAGCCTGGCAAGCACTATGTCAAGCCCTAAGTACCCGGGTTCAATTCCCCAGCACCACATAAGCTGGGTGTCGTGGTGCACGCCTGTCATCCCAGCACTTAGAAGGGTGGGGCAGGAGGATTGCCATGAGTCCAAGGCCAGCCTGGGCTCCATAGTGAGTTCAGGACCAACGAGACCATGTCTCAAAAAAAACAATAATAATAATAAGGAGAAAGAAAATAAAGATGCCTGTCTCTTCAGAAGCTGGTGGGGATTTTCCTGGAGGGTGACACCCACCCTTTCCCAGAATTCCCAGGGTCAGATGCTACTATTATTATTTGAAAAGAGTAGCAAAGGTCAAGTTTCACTGATCTTGCTCTCAGGGGCCCCCAGCGCTCAGAAGCAAATGGGCCCAAGAGGTGGGAACCCAGGTGGGGACAGCGCCAGGGGCCCCGGATGCCCAGGGAGGGGCAGGGCTGCCACCCTCCCAGCCCTGACCGGCTCTGTGTCTGCATGTTGCGCGCAGGAGCGGGCAGCAGCGCGCACCACAAGTGTAACAGCGCCAAGCACCGCATCATCTCCCCGAAGGTGGAGCCGCGGACGGGGGGCTACGGGGGCCACGCGGAGGTGCAGCACAATGACGTGTCTGAGGGCAAACACGAGCACAGCCACGGCAAGAGCAGCAGCCGCGAGAAGAGGAACGGCAAGGTGGCCAAGCCCGCGCTGCTGCACCAGAGCAGCACCGAGGTCTCCTCCACCAACCAGGTGGAGGTGCCCGATACCACCCAGAGCTCCCCGGTGTCCATCAGCAGCGGGCTCAACAGCGACCCGGACATGGTGGACAGCCCCGTGGTCACGGGCGTATCTAGCATGGCCGTGGCCTCCGTGATGGGGGGCCTGTCCCAGAGCGCCACGGTGTTCATGTCAGAGGTCACCAACGAGGCCGTGTACACCATGTCCCCCACCGCCGCCGGCCCCAACCACCACCTCCTCTCGCCCGACGCCTCTCAGGGCCTCGTCCTGGCCGTGAGCTCCGACGGCCACAAGTTCGCCTTCCCCACCACGGGCAGCTCAGAGAGCCTGTCCATGCTGCCCACCAACGTGTCCGAAGAGCTGGTCCTCTCCACCACCCTCGATGGCAGCCGGAAGATCCCGGAGACCACCATGAACTTTGACCCCGACTGTTTCCTCAATAACCCCAAGCAGGGCCAGACGTACGGGGGCGGGGGCCTGAAGGCCGAGACGGCCAGCTCCAACATGCGGCACTCACCCCCTGCCGAGAGGACCTTCGGCTTCACCAGCGTCCTCGCCAAGGAGATCAAGACGGAGGACACCTCCTTCGAGCAGCAGATGGCCAAAGAGGCCTACTCCTCGTCCACCACGGCGGCCGCCGGCTCCGGCTCCCTCACCCTGACCGCAGGCTCGGGCCTCCTGCCCTCGGGCGGCGGCCTGAGCCCCAGCACCACCCTGGAGCAGATGGACTTCAGCGCCATTGACTCCAACAAGGACTACGCCTCCGGCTTCAGCCAGACAGGCCACAGCCCCCACATCCACCAGACCCCCTCCCCTAGCTTCTTCCTGCAGGATGCCAGCAAGCCCCTCCCCCTCGAGCAGGGTGCCCACAGCAGCCTGAGTGACTCTGGGGGCACCTTCGTGATGCCCACGGTGAAAACGGAGGCCACCTCCCAGACCAGCTCGTGCAGCGGCCACGTAGAGACACGGATAGAGTCCACGTCCACCCTGCACCTCATGCAGTTCCAGGCCAACTTCCAGGCCATGACCGCGGACGGGGAGGTCACCATGGAGACCTCACAGGCGGCCGAAGGGGGCGAGGTCCTCCTCAAGTCCGGGGAGCTGCAGGCCTGCGGCTCGGAGCACTACCTGCAGCCTGAAACCAACGGGGTGATCCGCAGCGCCGGGGGCGTCCCCATCCTGCCCAGCAACGTGGTGCAGGGGCTCTACCCCGTGGCCCAGCCCGGCCTCGGCAGTGCCTCCAACATGGAGCTCAGCCTGGACCACTTTGACATTTCCTTCAGCAACCAGTTCTCCGACCTGATCAATGACTTCATCTCCGTGGAGGGGGGCAGTGGCACCATCTACGGGCACCAGCTGGTGTCAGGGGATGGCGCGGCAGCTCTGTCGCAGTCCGAGGACGGGGCGCGCGCCCCCTTCACCCAGGCAGAGATGTGCATTCCTTGCTGCAGCCCTCAGCAGGGGAGCCTGCAGCTGGGCAGCGCCGAGGGCGGCACCGGCACCATGGCCTACATGCATGTGGCGGAGGTGGTCTCGGCGGCCTCGGCCCCCAGCTCCCTGGGGATGCTGCAGCAGAGCGGACGGGTGTTCATGGTGACCGATTACTCCCCCGAGTGGTCCTACCCAGAGGTAAGCTGCGCGGCTCAGCCATGGCTGCCTCCCCACCCCACCTCCCTGCCCCGGGGCAGTGGCTCATCTGCGTGGCTGCCCTGTGGGTGCAGCTCTGGACCCTAAAAGCAGAGCTATTCTCTCTCTCTGTTCCAATCTGTCCCTGTCATGAGAGGTCCTTATACTTAACCGGCTTCCAAGCAGGGGCGGGGGTCGACTTTGGACCAGGCAATGTGTCTACCCAGCTCCTGGCTTGTTGTACCAAAGTGTCCAGATAGCTTAGGTTAGACCTCTTTTTTTTTTAAAGACAGTCTCTTACTACGACGTAACCCAGACTTGCCTTTGAACTCACTCTATAGCCCAGACTAGCCTCAAACTCATGATCCTCCTGCCTCAGCCTCCTGAGTGCTGACATATGTCACTATATCCAGTTTATTTTTTTCAAAAGATTCTAGGGCTGATGTTAAAACGTTCAGAAATTGTAGGTCATCCAGCTCATCTGCGCTCTTACTCCCGGCTCGCTTCACTAAACCCAACAGAAAGTCTGTCTTGCCAAACTCGAAAGGGAGCGCTTGCTTCTGAACACCCCACCAGAGAGCTGGCCGATGTCTCCGGATTCCAGCGTGCGCCCCTTCCCCACTCCCCACCTTCCAGGGCTGATGTGGGTCCTATGGGTCTGAGGGATCAGACCTTGGGACTCACTGCTCCAAAGAACAGGCCTGCGGAAAGGGCCAGGTGTGGCTGCAGGGGCATCGGTACACACACAGAGGAACCTTGGCTGTTTCTCTGAAGTAGAATGGGCCAGGAAGGGGGTGATGTGGCCCTAGCTTCCCCGAAATAGCCTGCTGCACACAGCACACCCTCCCGACCTCCTGCCAGCCGGCCTAACACACACCCGCGTGGCAGCATGTCTGCAGGGCCAGAGTGGAAACTTCCTCCACAGGAGTTGGCTGCCCAAAGGTCTCTCCTTTCTTGAGCCACATTCCCCGGACACCAGGACCTGGTTGGGGACACAGAGAGTCATACTTCTTTCCCCGCCATCCTTCCTAATGAAGCTAAGATGAGATAACCCGCATACATGCACCCTGGCCGACTAGGTAGCGACCCAGGCTCTGGGCTGGACAGCTGGGGGAGAAACTGGGTGTCCGGAAAGGCCAGGTGCTACCCATACACTGCATTTCTTCTGCATGTTTCCTGTGAGTGAAAATGGAGAGGAAGCTGGACCAGTGACGTGGGCCTGCAATCCCAGCACTCCAAGAAGTCGAGGCAGGAGGATCACAAAGTCTAGGAACTGGAAGCATAGTCCAGTAGTTAAGAGTGTTTGCCTAGCAAGCTCAAGGCCCTGGGTTCAATTCCCCAGCACCATATAAGGTGCGCGTGGTAGTAGTGCACGCCTGTAATCCCAGCACTTGAGAGGCGGGGGCAGGAGGATTGCTGGCACTTGGAGGCTCCCTGGGCCACAACTTGCAAGTCCCTCTATCCCAGGCTTCTGACATGTGAGCGCAGACCACTGGCCGGGTCCTGGCAGGCACATCAGCCTCCTTGGGCTCATCTGCCTTGCACAGCCCCGTATCAGCTTGGAGAAAGTCAATTCCGCATCTCGCCACGCGAGGGTGCCCCAGGTATGGCCAAAGAGGCGGCAGTCGTGTGCCCAACCTGATTTTCCACAACTAAATGGATGCTTCCCACTACCCAGAAACAAAAGCAACCTAAAGTCTATTTGAATTGGAAACTGTCCCTCTGGAGCCCGGTGTGGCCCTATGGTAAAGCCTCTGAGGCCCCAGCGGCTCTGCCACCTACGTCCTCCTGGCCAGGCTCTCCTACCCAATACACTAACTGGTCAAGTGACTGGTCAGGGCAGGGGGTCGCCATGTCCTCTGCCCTCCACACGACAGCACCTTCTCCCCTGACTGTGTCCTCATAGCCCTCTGGCTGGCATGTTTCCCTGCACGAGGTCCCCTGCCACATTCCTGCCCCTTCTGCCGTGGGTGAGAGGCTGTGTCCTCCAGTGACAGCATCAAGCAAGACCCCTCTCACCAAGCCCTGCCCACCTCACAGAGGGCACCGAGGCCCAGCCTGCTGCTACAGGGCCAAGCGAAGTGGGCACGGGCTCACGGTGGCTGGGCCGTCCTGCTGTCCTTTTTCCAAACGATCCTCCCTCCTGATCGCTACTCCTATGTCTACACTTTCCCCTCCCTGTCACCTCCAGCTGCAGCCAGTCACTGACACACACACATGCACACACGCACACCCACACACCACACACACACACGCGCGCGCTGCAGAGGCAGCATCTGCCATGGCTGTGTGACAGAGGCAGAGCTTCCTCTCAGGACTCCCAGGGCACGGAGACCTCAGACACCCCTGCTGCTCCTTCTCTGCCCCCCACCCCTCCCACGTCACCTGCCACATCAGGCACAATTAAAGCCATGGGGCACCCAGGAGCGCCTCACTACCCATTGGCCCAGCCAGGCAGCGGTTGCCATGGGAACCATCTCCTGAGCTGAAGCTGATGCCTAGGCTTCCTGCAGCGGTTTCCATGGAGAAGGTCCTGATGTTCGCCAGTAATTTCTGTGGCTCTTTGTCCCCCACAGCAACCCCAGCGTCGCGCCAGCAGCTGGGGATTGGGTTATTATTTTTTCCCCTTTTTTCTCACATGGTACTTGTCTGTGGTCTTTGAAGCCACTGCTCTTCCACTTCCCAGGGTCCAGCAAGGATCATGCCCGGGCTGGCCTTTTGGTACTTCTGCGCTGGCACCCCTCTGCAGCACCCCCTCCCCGGGCCCGGACGCGACTACACAGTCCCTAACACCCCTACGGGGCCACTTAACAGAGCCAAGGAAATCGAGGGCTGGAGATCAACATCTACCCAGAGGGTGGGACCACTTGCCAGAGGACACACAGCCGCTGAGAGTCAGGGGCGTGCCTCTTGACTGTAGCCCCCAGTCCTGATCTCTCTCTGCTGCACCCCCCCCCCCCCAACTTGGGCTGCCTGGCAATAGAGTGGACTTCCCAAAGGGAAGGGAGGTCCCAAAGGGAGGTCCACTCTGGACCGCAGGGGGAGTGGCCCTCTAGCGCGGGAGAGCAAGCATCTTCCACGCTGGGCCGCCAGGAGCCCCCCCCCCCCCGGGTCTGGGGACCATTATGGGGGTGGCGGGGCGCTGGGGAGCAAGATGGAGGAAGGCTGGGGCACCCTGCAGGGCAGGGATGGGCAGAACCAAAATCAGGCCGATCACGAATGCAAGGCTGAGCTAGCGCCTGGCATGCCGGCAGCGGGAGGTCGCGGGCGTAGCCCCTTTGCCCGGGAGGCGGGGGGACGGGGGCGGGGTGGCAGCCCTGCGCCCCGCCGCCCTCTTCTGGCGGCCTGCTCCGGCCTGGACGCCAGGTGGCGCTCTGCGCCCGGGCCCGCGGCTCTCCGCCCCCCTGCGGGGAAAGGTGTTTACTTGTTTGGGGGTGGGGTGGAGGAGCCTCTGGGTGGGTCCGCCCAAGGTTAGCCCGGAGACCCGAGCCCGACGCCCCCGCCCTCCGCGTTCCCCGCCAGAGCCTCCCTCCGCCCCCGGACCAGCCGTAAGTAGGGGAGGGACCCGGAGCGCCCGGCCGGCCCGGGGCTCGGTGGAGAGGAAGCGCTGTGCATCACCGACGGGGACAATGGCCCTGAAACTGGCACGGGGACGTGAGGCCTCTTTCTCTCTCCTCTCTCTCTCCCTCTCCCCCCTTCCTGTGTCTGCGGCGGCACTCCCCCTGTCCCCCAACACACACCATGGCCCGAGCGGGAGGTCAGGGTGCTGAGGGGGGTCTGGGGTCGGGATCGCACCCCTAGAGCTGGGAGCGCGCCTCCGAGGCCCCTCCCGGCCAGGCGGCTGGGCCGGCCCCCGCCTGCTTGGGGCGCGCGCACGAGAGAGGCGCCGTCTACCTGCGCGCGCGGCCGCCAGGACGCAGGTGCCTTCTTCCTGTGTCTGTGCGAAGTGGCCTGGGTGCGAGGCTCGGTTGCCACCCCGTGCCCCAGCTCTGAGCCCTGCACCCCTTTTCCCCGTTTCTTGTCCTTCCCTTTGTTTTCTGGACCCTCCCCTTGTCATACCAAGCAGTCTCCTACCCGAAATCCTGGGTTCCCCCCCCCCCCCCAGCAGTTCCCCAATAAGGACATCCGGCCCCTGGAGTCACACTGAGGCACTCAGACTTGCTTCCAAACTTTGGAATTCCCTCCATGTCTCAAGTCACAGGACTTCCTCTCTCTCCCCTCTGCTTCCTTCCTGGACACCCGGCTGTCCCTGTCTCAGGTGCAGCTGGGACTAAAAAGGCACGAGAAGCCCCTAGTCCTGCTGCCTGCAGTCTGGGTAGCCCAGGTCGGACTCATGATGCCAGATGTTCCCGAGGAAGAGCTGGGACCTCCCGAGAGAGAGGAGTGAACAGCCGCCCGCCCATCTTGCTGGGTTCCTCAAAGTGGCCCTCAAAAGCCGAGGCTCCTGGGAGCCAGTGGGACTCCAGCCTGGAAATCTGCGTGTTTAGGCATCCCAGCACCCTCCAGTTGAGCAGGCAGCCTCAGGTACTGTTCTGTGCCGGCGCCATCCCTGTCCTTCTCTGTTTCCCCAGGGAGGAGTGAAGGTTCTCATCACCGGCCCGTGGCAGGAAGCCAGCAGTAACTACAGCTGCCTCTTCGACCAGATCTCAGTGCCTGCGGCCCTGATTCAGCCCGGGGTGCTGCGCTGCTACTGCCCAGGTGAGAAGGCCGCCCCTGCCCTACGGAGGGCTTCAGACCAAGGGTCACGGTCACGTCCCTATTCTGGTTTCCTCAGCCACAGACAGTTTGTTGTAAGTCACCTGTGTTGGTCCAAGGACCCCATGTCAGACGGAGACTCTGGGCATACTCAGCTAAGATCTTGGAGCAAATATGACATGAGGACCCATTTAGCCAAGTGACACACCCAGGACTGATGCCTGGGAAAAGCAGTCACCCCGCCCCCAGGGGGCTGGGCAGAAAGGCCAAACAGGAGATGCCTGCGGGGCCAGAGGCTACCTTGGCAGCAAGGTGGACCTGTCCCCTCCTGCCAGCCTCGAGGTCCAGAGGGCCTGTGCCATGCAGACCATGGGGACAGTGCACATGGGACACAAGCAGGTCTGATAAGGTCTTAGGAGTCTTGGCAGCGAGTGGAGCTTATGAAAATCACAATAACATGCACGACTCCTGTGAGAGCTTTGCTCAGCATCTGCTGAGCAAAGGGCATGTGAACATATGTGTTTCCAGTTTCAAGACCTCAGCGACCCCCAAGAAAGCCAGCCAGGAGCCCCTGTATGCTGTCCCCTGGGGCTCCGACCTTCACCCTCTCACCCTCACTCCCAGGCTTCCTGTCACCTGCTTATCTTGGTGTCCCTGTCTGGCCAGCTTGTCCTGACTTTTGCTGTCGCAGAGTCCGTGAGGACAGGAACTGTGTCTTTGGTCACCATTGTGTCCCCAGGGTTAGCAAGTGTCAGGCATAGCAGGAGAGGGTGATGGGATTCTGTAAAGAAATGACTGTCTCTAAAATCGTGAAAAACCCCTTGTTCCCTGGAGTTTCCTGCTCTCTGGGGTGGAGCTGAGACCCTTGCTGACCCCTTTTCTGTATGGCTAGCTCGAGCCCCTGTCCAACTAGCTGGGCAATGAGCAGGAGACACAGAGTGCAGAAGGGACAGACAGTGAAGGGCAGAGGGTCAAGCACCATGACGAGTCTAAGGGCTGCAGAGCAGGAGCACAGTTGGCAGGCAGGTTCTGCCGCATTTTACCAGGGATGGGCCAATTTTGCCTCAGTTTCCCTGGTGTGCACCTCCCTCCTCAAGGCTCCTGAGCCCAGAGAGAGCCTTCTTTCTCCCTTCTTTACCTCCGTGGTCATTGCAGCCCACTAGAGCAACACGCCCTGCTCCAGGTGCTCAGCCCCTCGCGCCCAGCCCCTGCTGTGCCCAGCACCTCCTGCTCAACCCCAGCACATTGTTGTAGGAGCTGGCCGTAACCCTCCCTGGCTACCTGCCTGGCTCCTGAGGGCCCACTCACCCCTGTGCTCCCAGCAACCTTGCTGGGCCTGGCCAGCAGCCATCCCATGCTGGGCCAGCCTGTCACCACCACACAGGAGAGAGGGCAGTGTGTTATTGAACTGTCCACTTATCACCTGCTGCTGGAAGGGAACTTGCCTGGCCTGTAAATAGATGGCACTTCCTGTCCCTGGTTCTGGCCAGGCTGAAGACCCAGACCTTGTCTGTCCTCAGTTACCTGACCCCCTCACAAAGAAAAGAAAAGAAGAATCCTGAGCTTGATGTGCCCTCTGGATGGTGTCCCAGGTCAGGCCCAGAGAAGCCTGGGGGCCGGCGTTGGTCACATCAATGTGTGCCCCAGTGCTAGGGCCAGGTAATGTCACTGTGACCTTAGTGACTTTAGCCTGGAGGTTGCCTCTCTGGGTCTCAGTTTTTCTCTTTTAAAACCACCTTCCAGATGGTAAGAGTGTTGGATGAGGGAAGGCGCTCGAAGTACCTGGCTCAGGTGCTTCGTTCTGCAGGCATTCCACCCCCGCTCTTCTGTCCCAAGTGTCAGGTAGTCCTCCCAGACCCACAGCACCTCTGGGTCCTGGGACTGCCAAGCAGTCTCTATTCAGGCCACATCTCTCCCAGTAATGGGTCCTTGAACCTCAGAGCATCTGTGCCCAGAAGCCACAGGCTCTAGGGGGTTGCAAGCTGGGGTTCCTCTTCTGGGCCGCCCTTCTGGCCTGTAGCTAACCCTGCAGAGGTGGCCCTCTATGGACAGCTCTCTTGAGACCCACATGAAAACATGCGCTTGGCGTATATTCATTCATTTCTTTCTTCATCTGCCAGATGGTTTCTGAGTATCCCCCACGTGCTGTTCACTGGTAGGTACCTGGGATGAAGCAAAGGCTGAGGCCCAGGAGGAGAGAGTCACGCAGTCAACCACTGTCCTATGAGGCGGTTCAGGGTTCTTGGGGACCTCATCTCCAGGTCTCGCCAAGGGAGCTGAGGTGGAACTGAGCCTCCCCAAAACAGAGCACAGAGACTGGGGAGCACAAGTCAGGTGGCCCTGGGAGCCGGGGATCACGAGTGCAAATGGCCTGCTGGTGGCCTGGTGACAGACTTGGGAGAGCAGAGTTGTGCCCAGACAGGGCCCACACCATCGCTGGCAGCAGGGAATGTGCAGGCAGGGACTGTGCCCTCCGCGGGGCTCCTAGGCTCCTACAGGGTCAGGTCAAGCTGGGCTCAGGGGGAGGAGGAGGATGGAGGCAACCAGACTCCAGTAGAGGAATCTCCCCAGAACACTGCTGGCCAGATATCCCCATCCTGAGTCCCTACCAGGTCGCTAACAGGCAGAAGCGGGAATTCAAAATGAGCCAGATGTGTACATTTTGAAGGAACTCACTCAACTAAATGATTGAGTGGCCAGGATGTGGTGGGCACTGGCCTTGGCAGGACAGATTTACTGGGCATAAATTAAAAGACCAATTCTGTCCCGAATCTCAGGGACTAAAACTTTCTGCTGCAGAGACACAGACCCAAACAGGAAACCAAATAACCTGGGTAATGGATGAGAAAGTGGGAGGTGACTTCGGACAGGCATGATGGGGCCAGCCATGGCACTGGAGCGGGAAGCATCCAGACCAGGCAGAGGACAGAGGAAATGCAAAGGCCCTTGGGTAGGAAGGGGTGTGGCAGGTGGGAGGAGTACAAAGCCACCTGGGGCCAGATGCAGGATACCTGGTGGAATGGCGAGTGTGGAGAAGGTTGGCGAAGACCAACAGGATGTGAGGCCCATCCAGTCAGGAGTCCGTTTTCATTTTACTTGCAGTGGAAAAGGATTAGCTGAGCAGAGCGGTTACTATGATCTACGTTATGTCTGATGAAGAATGGAGTGGGAAAGCCATGGGAAGAGGACAGAGGGGCAAATCTTTAATGACTTAAGGAAGAGGGATCCCTTGGGCCACATAACATACAAGGATGATCAAAAAGATGGTGAATGTCACTATCTATAAATTTTAATCACAAGAAAAGATATTATAGTACCATGAATCCCCTCGCCATCCTCCTCCCGGCTTCAAACGCACCTGTCCCTTTGTTCTTCCCATTTTCTGAGGCGGTTTGGAAGTCTCCTTTCCTGAGAACTTCTAGTGGCACTGGCATGGCTACCTTAATGTCTCGCATCAATTCAAAATACTCACCTTTCACGATCATTTTGACTTTGGAGAAGAGCCCAAGTCCTCGGTATCAGCGGGTGACTAAGGTGGACGAGGACACACTGTCATGTGTTTATAAGCCTGCTTTTCTGTTGGGTGACCCTTGACAGCAGCATTCACTGCATTTCTGACCACACCTCATGAAGACGCTTAGGAAAGAGGCCTTGCAGAGCTGCTTCTGAAGGAGGCAGACATGCTGGGAGAAGCGTGTGTAGGATTTTGAGGGGACTCATGGCAATATTACCTTTTCCTGTAATTTTTTTTAAATTTAAGCATTCACTGTATATTTTGATCATTCCTCATCCTTCTGCGTGTTTCCTTGAGGGGATTACCAGTCAGCCCTCCCCCCACACACACACCAGGAGCCAGCTGTCGCCTTCATCTGGAGGCAAAATGCACAGGTCTCTGGGTGAAAGGATGGCAGCTTGAAGAACAGGACGTGAAGGAGCCTGACCTACAGATGCACTGACCAAAGCGGGGGTGGGGCGGGGTGTCCTCTGAGCTCCTCCTCCAGCTGCCAGCCTTTGGCATGGCTCCAGAGTGCAGGCTCTGGGCTGGGGGAAGAAGACCAGCTCGTCAGGAGGGGTGGGACCCTCCCTTGGGACATATGGCCCCAGAGACAAGACACCTTGCGCTCCCAGGAGGCCAGCATGGGACAGGACTGAGCGGCTTCCATGGGATCGTGTGCTGACAGCTCTTCCTCCCTGCGAGCTAACCAGGCGAATCTCTAGGGAAGCCAAGTGACTGTGAGCTTGGAGACCTGCCCAGGGACACGTAGGACCCACTGCAGAAGCCGTGAGATCCTGTATAACTCCACCATGAAGCCCATTGGCTCAGGCTGTGGCCTGGAGTTAACAAAGGGAAATCCCATAGGTCATCCCTGGGCAGTGATGTCCCTAAGACCTGTGCTGGGGACTCTAGCAAGATGACCGTGGCCTTTGTACGTACCCCCGGGCTGGACAGAGGCCAGCCGTCAATGAGGTGGCTTTCCCATCGGAAGTGGCATCTGCCGGTGTCCTCAGAGGGAAACAGAGCTTTCTCCTGTCCCAGGAGCAGCTGACTTGGCCAGTGTTCTTGGGCCTGTAAGCTTCTGAAAACCAAGAGCCCAAATAGTAACATGATCCCTGTGTGTCCTCCCTGAGAATCTGTCCTGGGGACACCCTGGGTGTCCATATCCAGGCTCCAGAAAAGCACTGCAGAGACGAAGGGCCTGCATGCCACCATGGCCCATGGGCCACCTCTGGGGGCCACAGGCCAGCCCCTAAGACATCAACAGTGCCAAGGAGCCCCAGCCTCTGCCTGACACAAGCCTTCTCTGCCTGCTGGTAAGAAGAGGGCATCTATTTACCTGGCATAGGCAGCATTTGCTGAGCCCTGTGTTGGGGCTAAAGTAGTCAGTGAGACCCACAAGATCCCCCACCTTCCTCAAGGGTCCTCGGAGAGAGGATCAGGCTTCTGGTGGGTCAGCTTCCTCTGGCTCCCTGCATCCCTCCCTGGTGGCATAGCCAGTGCTCTTGCTTCTGCTTCTGCCAGGGAGTGCGAAGACCATCTAGAAACCTGTAGCCCACATGTGCGGGAGGTCAGGCCAAGCTCCCCCCGCCTCCAATAGAGGGGCTCAGTTCCTCACTCAGCCAGTCTATGCTGAGCCCCTGTCCTGCCCTCTAGGGTCCTGAGGAGCAAATTGATAGTTACAATCAGAGGCTCTCTGGAGGCATCCCAGGCACCTGTGGGGTCTGGGGACCAGAGACGGCTCCTCCTCGCACTGGGGTCTTAGGGAATGGGTGGGCCCAGGCAGGGGCCAGGGAACTATGGGCCACCTACCCCCTCCTCGCCCTGACCTCTCCCTCTTTCACTTTCAGCCCACGACACGGGTCTGGTGACCCTACAAGTTGCCTTCAACAACCAGATCATCTCCAACTCAGTGGTGTTCGAGTACAAAGCTCGGGCTTTGCCCACGCTCCCGTCCTCCCAGCACGACTGGCTGTCACTGGACGGTAAGAATGGTGTGCCGGGAGAAGGGTGCTTGAGCTCCCAGGAGGGGCAGGAAGGGGCGTGAATGTCTACCGAGAGAGCTCCCCGACAGGCTGTGGGGGTGTCCTCCGACAGCTGGGTCTACCATGGTTGACTGCACCCTCAATCTCAGTTACTTTCTGGAACAGAATGTCATCCATGAGCTTGGCCCATGGCTATCACTCCTGCCGAGGTATTTGAGCAACCAAACAAGCTCCTGGGGAGCACTGAGAGGTCCCTCTGTAGACAGACCCCAAGCAGAAAGAGCCAAGCCCCTGCCACCCCGTTCAGGGCTGTGTCCTTCCGGGAGCAAAGGGAGCTCCAGGAGGCAGCACAAAGTTTCCATTTCCCTGGGAAGAAAGTGTGTGGGAAATTGGGGGACATCTAAGACCAGGAATGCTCATGAATTCAAAGGCCTTGGTGGCCAGACTGTGTGTTGAATGCCCTGGCTTCTAGGTGCGACTTGCCACATCTGCTCCTGGAAGCCCCCAGGTACCACCAGCCCCTCCTTTGGTCTTTATCTAAACCCAAGATCATGACTGTGGCAGAGCATGGGGGTGGGGGGACACAACCCCTGTGTTCTACAAGGCAGGAGATAGGGCCTGCTGGCCAAGGTGGGAGACAGGACCTCTGAGAGCTGCTGGCTTCAGTTGTGGTGCTGGGGGAGCTGGTCGCTATCCCAATCCCTCAAGGCACCAGAGGCCCTGCAGAGAAAAGCTGCCAGGGACAGGTGGGGACCCCAGAGCCAGAGGCCTCCCTTGCCAGCTTGGACTCATATCAGGCAGGAGCCCTGCCGGAACACAGCCTGACCTCTACACAGGCTACCCAGTGGGAAGGGTGGCTCTCCATGACCACAGCAGTGTCAGGACAGGCTGTAGAGGTGACAGTCCATGGAACTGCAGCAGTGCGGAGATGCTGGTATCTGGGCTACAGCTGAGCCTGGGTCCTCCGCAGGAGAGGCTCCCTAAGGACCCCCACCACCTGCAGTTGCGCTTTTGTCTTTTCACCTTTGACTTGCCTCGCTGGCTGCCTGTCCGTGTCCCAGATGGCTCTCCAGAACCTTAACTGCGTGCAAATCTCCACCTTAGCCCAGCCCCAGCCCCAGTGGTGACAGGGTGCTGGGCAGCCGCCTGGCCAATAAACCTCAAGAGCTATTCCCAGAGGTGGCTTAGGGTCAGCAGGCATCTGCACCTTGGCAGGGGCCACCCCGGAGCGCCGTGCTGGCCTTGGCAGCATCCTTGGCCAAGGCCAGAGCCAGCCAGGGCTGTGATGATGACCTGCAGTATGTAACAGAGAAGGGCAGGGTGACCAGGGGCTCCTGTTCAGGAAATCCGGTTTCAGTTTTGCGGAACAAATGGGGAATGGAGCAGGGAGCCCCGCAGAGCCCTGGCTCTGCCCGGTGACCTCTTAGTCTCACAGGGCAGACGGAAGGATTGTAGGATCTTGGATGGGAGACTTCAAAGAGCAGAGTCTCAGCAGGCGCTCCTGAGAGCCCAGGGAGCTCCACTCTGCTGGCACCAAGAAGGTCACTGGAGCGGAGGGTTCTGTGATGGGAGTCATGGAGAAAAAGCACCTTAGCCAAGCTGGTGGCACCGTCCCGTAATCCCAGCACTCTGGGAGGCTGAGGCAGGAGGATCACAAGTTTGAGTCCAGCCTTGGCAACTTAGTGACTTATCAAGATCCCATCTCAAAGTTATAAAATTAAAAAGTGGGCAGTAGATGCAGCTCAGTTTGAAGGCTCTGGGTGGGACTCCTAGTATCATGTTTTAAAAAAAAAGTTTTAAATACTTCATGACAAACACTCCCGTGTCCTAAGCCACACCAGCCAACCTTGGGAATGGGCCTGCTGCCAGTCCAGGCGCCTGCTCCCCAGTAGCCTCTCCCCGGGAGTGTGAACTCGGAGCTCTGTAGCCCTCCAAGCGGAAGTGAGCAGCCCCTAGCCACTGGCAGGGTCCCGGAGAAACGGCACACAGGGAGGCCTGCATGGCCTGCAGCAGTGTGCAGGACAACAGTGGCTCTAAGTGGCTCCAAGCTGACACCCCAGCAGGGCCAACCTAGCTCAGGAAAAACCCTCTGCCACCCACGGTGCCTCCTCTGTGGCCTGTGGAGGGCATTTCAGGACGGTTCAGCGCTTCCCTCTTCCCCTTGGGGCAATGGGAAGGGAAGAGACTGGAGGTGGGGGCAGGGCAACTGCAGACCCCAGCTGGCCCCAGAAGGTGCCATGTCCTCCTTCCTTTCCCCCTCATCCACCCAGGGAGTCTTTTCCCAGCCTGGCACTAGCTGGAGAGTCAGTGGGGGAGGGGAGTGGGCCCACAAATCTGTCGCTGAGCAAAAGCGGTGGCAGGGACAGCCTTCAGGAGGGCAGGGGTCCCGGCCTCTAGCTGAGCACTGGCTCAGGGCACATGCTGCAGTGGCCCTGCGGTGCCAATACTCTCTCTCTGCGCTCCTGGCCCTGCAGCTCCTGGCTCTGCCCGCCCGGAAGTGGAGACGTGAGCGCTGCGGGGGGAGGGGGGGAGTGGAGGCGTGGCGATGGGGAAGGAGGTGGGCGAGGGGACTGCGGCACCAGCAAAGTGGGCCACAGGCAGGCGGGTGGCGCGCGTGGGCGCGCGAGCGGACGCGCGCGCGCGTGTGTGTGTGTGTGCGCACGCGCGCAGCCGCATTGCGGAGTCCTTAGCGGAAAGGCTGGTGTGGGACCGCCGGGGCTTCCGGCCATCCGGTGCCCCTAACTGCCGCTGGACGGCGGGAATTAGACACGCGGCCTGGGCTCGGAGGGCGGCTGCCATGCGCGCCGGGTGGGCGGTGAGCCTAGCCTCCCTCCTCCTTCCCCCTCGGCTGAGTCCTGGGAGCTGCGTTTGCCCCTCCTCCATCCCGCAGAGGACGATGTTTGGGAACCAAAACTGCCCCCTTCACTGGATTTAAACAATGGATTTGTGTGCCAGAAGAAAGGCCAGTGGGGGGGGGGGGTGCGGTGCGCCGCTCCGTGGACGCGCGCATCTTCAGGGAAGCCTCCTTCGGGGACATCTTTGTTCCGGAGGCGCAGCTTTTGTTTGCGCAGTTCCACCCGTGGAGGGGGCTTGGCGCTGGGACCCGCGTCTCAGCCATCCCCGGCAGGGAGGTGGGGGCCGCGGGGGAAGCGAGGGAAGGGGGAGCCGCCGCCATGGGAGTTGGGGAGCACAGCGTTCTGGATCAGGTACTAGACCTGTCCCTTCCTGTCACGGATGTGAACTCTGGGGCAGAGGCCACACCTGCTCCAAACCCCATTACCTCGTTCAGGGCTTGCGTGGACTGCGGCACACGAGGGAGGGCGTATGACAGGAACGCGTGCATGGTGGCAATCCACGTTCACGGGATGCACGCAAAGAGCTTGTTAATCCCCCTTCCAGAGAAGGTGACCCTTTGGTGAGACCTGAACCCTGACAGGCCATCAGCCAACTTAGAGGCAGCAAGAAAAGGGGAGGGGCAGCCAGCTTTGGCCAGGTCTCAGAATCGCCAGGTGTACCACTCATTCCCCCACCCCCAAGGTGCAGACGCAGAACAGACAAACGAACAGATGAACAGACGTCCAGGGGCCTGACCTCAGGTCATTTGCATGGGACCCTAGGGTGGGAGGTCTAAACTGGCAGCAGGCTAGGGGATTATCCCTGCTGGAGGTAGGGAAACAATGGTGGTTACCTTGGAGACCATCTGAGGAGGCTGGGGCAGTGTCACTCCTGCCTGTGTCAGTTCTGTCCTGTCTTTAGAGCAGCCTGTGCTGAGCGCTATGGGGCTGTGCTGACTGTTTAGACTGTCTCTCCTGCTTCTGCCTGTGTTTGCAAAGAGAATAAACCAGGCCAGTCCACCTTGCAGCTCTGGAGCTGAGGGGGCAGGGCAGGCCTTCATCTGGCCAAGGACAGCAGAACACCTTTACGCGTTCCCTGTCCCTGGAAGGGAAAGTGAGGAGACTGTCAGTGCGCCCCTTTCTCTTTCGATAGAGTCTGATCTCCCCAAGGCCAGGCCGAGAAGATTCAGGGCACCCTAAGCCCCCCTCGCCTTGCTGGTTCCCCTCCGGGAGCCCCAGTAAGCTGCTTAGACTGTTTTGATTGCTTCTCTGGCAACTGAGCCTCCTGGAGAGGATTGAGAGACCCCGATGCAGCTTCCCTGGACTGGGCTGGTCCCCTGCGTCTGGGAGCTCTGTCCCCTGTCCTTCAGGCTCCTCCTGGCCCAGGCCTGGACCACCCAGGCAGCTCACCCTCACTGCTCACCCAGGGCAGCAGAGGGTAAAGCCACCCTTGACCTCTGGGCTCCTGACTGTAGTTTTGGTGTCTGGAAATACTGAGGATGTCCCCTCATCTGTAGAGGGAAAGAAAGGGAAAGATATGAAGCCAGATCTGGCAGCACAGGCCTATAATCCAGCACTCTGGGAGTCTGAGGCAGGAGAAACACAAATTTGAGGCCAGCCTGGGCAATTTAACAATTTAGAGAGACCCCACCTCAAACACTAAAAAGTGAGCTGGGACTATAACTTAGTGTGAAGGCCATGGGCTCAATCTCCACTACCACCTAAATAAATAAATTAAAACATTGACCTTCTGCACCAACAGGGAAGGTATAGTTGGGGTACATCCCAGCTCCACCCCCAACTCTGGACTGGCATCTTAGCGGTGAGCAAGCCTGACCCTGTCATGTGGCTGCAGTCCTGCCAGTCACCACCCACCATGGACTGGCCTCACTCCAGCCTCTGCCCATCAGGGATGGGAGGCCACGGACCTAGAGACCCAGGCACAGTCTAGGAACTCAGGAGATGCTATTCCACTTGTGACCCTGCGCCCTTCCCCCTGCAAAGTTTCTGGGTGCTTCTTCCAGGACAGTACCCCAGGTACTGGTAAGTGGGCCTGTCCCCATCCCTCTCTTCTGTCCAGGCCATCTTGCCGCCACCCTCAGTGGGCCTACCACGTGACACCACATAGTCCAAAGACGTGACACCACATAGTCCAAAGACATCACTTTCCCTGGTTGACCAAGGAGGGAGGAACAAAGGCCAAGAGACTTAGTTATTAAAGAGTTTAAAGTACTGCCTTAGTAACATACAGTATGTTTTATGGCATAGAAGACAAATTTCCTAAGAGTTTTTAAGATAAAACGGCATCAGTGACTTACGTTGACTTGGAGAGGGACTTTGAATGACACCCATAGTCAAAGCCCAAGAGCCTTTGTCCGCTGTCCTACCTCTAAGGGACACTTTGGGGACATGGAGATCTGTTGGCACAGGGAGAGGCTGCTAAGTGAGCAAGGTGCTGCCCAGAGCTCTTACTCGAGGCCACCAGGAATGAGGCTGGGCGAACTCAAGCTGGCTGTCACACTGGTCTCTGTGTACATGGCAGTGACTGAGGGACACTGGTGGCAGCAGAAGCAGTTTGAGTCAGGACTTGGACTGAGGCTGAGTGGCCAGGGAGTGCCCACTGGGAGCCAACCTTGTCCTCCTTTGTGTGGCCTGTGCGCTCAGTTGGTATTCTTTCCTTAGCACTGTGGCTGGGAGTGACATCTGCATCCAGATGGGGGAACAGCTAGGTTGTTGGGACTCCCAAGGAATCAGCTGGGGCTCATGAGACCAAGGGGAAGTGGCCTATTGCCACCTCTAGCTAGGGCCACAGCAAATGGATCTGTGTGGTGCTGTCTCCTGTGTGGCAGAGGTGGGTCACCTTGGAGCTGGCCCCCAGCCACCTTGCAGCAGGGTCAAAGGATGTGTGGCAGAGAGATGGCAGAGGTGGGGAGCAGCCTTGGCTACCTCAGCTTGGCCACAGGGGCAAGAAGCACCATAGAGGCACACGGCAGGTGTGGGTCGCTCCTGAGGGGAACCAGGTAGCTCAGCCCAGAGTCTAGAGGGGAGGGGCTCGTGGCCCTGCCCAGGTGATGTCACCCACTCCCTTTGCCCTGGCATTCACTCCCTTGCCACACAGGGGACCACAGACTTGCAGAAATCATTCTCCCAGCCCTGGGGGCTAAACTCAGAGGTTCAGGCAGCACCAGAACCAGACTCACTCTGGAGATTGTAGAAGACAGTCCTTCACCTCTCCCTGCCACCAGTGCCACCGACAGCACTGGCAGTCTTCCGCATGTGGCGTAGTGACTCCGGGGTCTGCTTCCAGTGTCACCTGCTGCCTTCCCTCTGTGTTACAGTTCTCTCTTCTTGCAAAGGCACTGGTGTCTGGGATTGAGCCCATCTAATCCACCACGAACTTACAAGGACTTTGTTTCCCAAAAGTGCTCATTGTGAAGGTCTGGGTGGCCAGCCCTGCCCAGCTCAGAGCCTCCAGAACAGCCCCAGATGTGTTCTGGACCTCAGGCCTCCCTGAAGACAGCTTCCTGCCCAGAGCACCCAAGCCTCCTGAAGGGTTGCTCTAACTGGGATGTGGCGAGGAACATGGCAAAGAACCGGGAGCAGCACTGTCTCGTCTTGGGAAGCCGCCTCTTCTGGCAGCCTGGGACTTAAACACACGATCCTGAATTCCAGGGAATGGGTGGAGGGGTGTGAGGAGAAGCTCAGCTCCCCTCGACCCTGACTGTGCGTTTATCTGTGAACGTCACGGCAGTCCATCCAAAACAGTTTGTGGGGTACTTGGTGTTTTCGGTCTTCATCACACCCCTTGGAACCAGTTAACCATGAGTACCAAGGCACCACTGTGTGTACTCAAGAAGGGCTCCTGCCTGGAAGATGCCATCCTGCCAACAGGGCAGAGTGGGCACACAGGATGACAAGACCCTTGCCAAGGTCACAGTATGTCCTTGTAGACTTCATGGCCTCACTCGCTGCTCTCTCCTCTCCAGAAGCCTCTAGCCACGAGCTGTGAAGCTCCAAACTCTCCACCAGCCCCTGCCAACTCCTCCAACTACCTTCTCAGTCTATCACCACCTCCTCCTTCTGGAAAGATCTCAGGGTGTTGTCATGGCTGCCTCTCTTTTACCAATGGGGCTCTCTGTCCCCTCTGCTGGGGTACAGGGATGGTTCCTGGTCTGCATCTCTTCTTAGATCTAGAACAATCCCCCGGCCCTTGGATAGTGCTATCAGACATCTCTAGGGCGCGCCATGTCCCGCAACTGTTCATTCATTGCCAGTCACCCCTCTCCAACCTTAGAGGACCTGGCAGTGTTCGGGAGCCCCTTGCTCACTCCCTGCCCTATAGCCCAGCACCAGCCTGATGCTTTTCTTCCCTTAAATTCCTTCACATTGGCTACCCTCAGTCCTCTGCCACCACTATCATTCTTGCACATCCTAACGTGTCTCCTGGCCACTGTGCCCTGGGTCCACTCTTTCCTGCCATGCCCAGAGGTGTGCAGTAAGGGTCTACAGTGTGCTGAGCACTGTCAAGCCCCTGGAGAATCTTAAGTCTCATGGAGTTTATAGTCCCAGTGGGAAGAAGACCATGGGCAGGTGACTAAGACGGTATCAAGCAGTCCTGAGTGCTGGGCAGAGACCGTATGCTGGGTGTTCAGTGAGATAGGGCCAGGGAGGCTCCTTTAGGTTGGAGCCCAGAGGAGCCACTAGAAGGTGGTGGAGAGGAAGCTGGGATCGGAACAAACAGCTGTGCTAAGCTCCCTGGAAGATCACTCAAGGCTGGGGAATGGGCAGGAACAGAATCCCCAGAAGGAGAAGTAGCTTGTCATGTTGGAGGCAGAGTGGAGGACACTGGGGCTGGAACAGAGGAAGAGGACGGGTAGAGGATGGGGAGGAGTGGACAGAGAGGCCAGCAGGGTCCAGGCCTTATGGGGCACACCATGGAACGCAGGGAGCTGGGGTTTTACCCTAAAGTCTGTGAGGAGCCACCATGAACGCTGAGTCAGGGTGTTCAGGTATCTCTCTAAGCAGGTGAGTAGACACACGCAGGTGTGCTTCTAAGACCTCCCAGCTGCTCTTCGGAAAATGAATCGTGTCTTCCCTTCCAGGGAGACCAACCTGGAGGCTCTAGCACCAGTGTAGGCGTGATGAATTTCAAGGGACATAATGGCTTTGGAGGACATTTGTAGATAATGTCCAGGCATCTTGCTGATGATTTGAATGTGAATGATGAGAAAGAGGACAAAAGTGGTAACACCTGCATTTGGGGCTCAAACAACCGGAGGGCAGTGGGCTATTTCCAAGCTGGAAAAGTTGGAGGAAGAAGCAGGGGTGGGGGCTGAAAGAGGTTAATTTAGAGGCTATTTTTGGTATGGTCATAGCTGATGCTTTCATCAGGGTCACTGAGCCCACAGTTGGCTTCTGGAAGTGTGGAGACGGAGAAGAGAGGTCCACCCACAGTGAAGGTGAAGTTTAGGACTCACGATCTGTACTAGTCACTTTTCAGTAGCTGAGATGCAGTACCCACCACCTGCAAATTACAGAAGGAAGGTTTATAGGCTCATAGTTTCGGTGGGTTAAGTCCCTGGTCAGCTGATTCCAAAGCAGAAACATGGTGGAAAGGCATGGCAGAGAAGAGGTGCGCAGGCCATTAGACCTAGGAAATAAGGAGGAAAATAAGAGGTCTGGAGTTATGGAGAGAAATACAACCTTGCAGGTCATGTCCCCAGTGACTCACTTTTTCTGACCAGTCCCCACCTCTGAATAGCACATGCAGCTGTTCATGAAGCCACTGATGATTTCGGCACCCTTGTGATCCAGTCGTTTTCCAAAAGCCCCACCCCTGAGTTCATGAGACTTTGGGGGATATTCTAGATGTAAACCACCACACCAGAGCACAGATGACATTGAAGATGTGGGTCTACATGCCATTGCTGTGTGAAGGGCTGGTGATCGGAGAGCCCAGTGTCTTTGTGTCTAGCAGAAGGGGAGCTGGCAAAGGCTGATGGCCAACGAGGTGGAAGGGAGACTGGAGGATGAGCTTCTGTTGAGGCTAAGAGAAGAAAGTGTTTAAGGCAAAGGACTGGACCAGCCGTGCCCTTGCTGAGTGCACGCAGGAAGACACAGAGGGAAGACAGCAGAGCTCCATGTGTTTGAAGAACCCAGAGAAATGGCTGAGAGTCCAGAGGACAGGACGCCAGACCTGTCTGCTCAGACCCTCACCTGGCCCATGAGGTCCTGGGCCTCTGTCTGTCCTCACCCACTCTGTGTACAGCAGGAGAGAAGAATCTAGACCGGGTTCTCTTGCCCAGCCCATCTGCTGTTGGTGACATGCTGTTACTGGGCCTGCAGGACCAGCTCAGTTTCCCAGAGACAAGTTCCTTCTGTGTCCTCACCCCTGGTACACAGGGCTTGCAGTGAGCCCCAACGCAGGGTGAAACTGTGATTGAACCCCAAGTACTGTGCCCACAATGTCAGAGCCAGGGAAGAGAGCTTTGAGTCCCTAGGGTGCCACAGGTGGGAAGACTGCATGGCAGTTACACCCTACCTCCAAAATCAGTTACATGGGACTGTCCTACCGTGGCATTTGGGTGCTGGCTAGTGGTTCTCTAGAAAGCCTAGCTGTTGTAGTATCTTTCCCGTGCCTGAGACAAAATGCCTGGCATCCACATCATATAGGAGGGAAGGTTTGTTTTGGCTCATGGTTTTCAGAGGACTCAGTCCATGACCGGTTGGCTCCAAGAAGAAACAGCAGGATAGAAGGACACGGGAGAGGAAGAATGTCCACTCCATGGCAGCCAGAGAGAGATGGAGGAGCCAGGGAAGGAGCCACACCCTCCAGGTCACACCCCTGGGATATCCCCTCTCAAGTAGGACCCGCTCCCTATAGCACATTCAGCTGTGAACTCATCAAGGATGATGGAGACCATGCCCTCGGACATGACCACCTTCCACAAGCTCCACCCTGAACACATGAGACCTTGTGGGGTCATTCTAGATCTAAGCCATAGAAAAAGCCGAAAGAAAGGTCTCTTAGCAAAGCTGGGACTCCTCAGAGATCAGCAAGTCCAGGCTATGACTGCACAGGCTGGAACCTGGCTGGCTTTTTTGGCCTCCCGTGGGGTCAGGGTTCTAGGATCCATGTGCCCGGAGAAGGATATACTGCTGTGTTTATCCAGCCCCGAGACTATGAGGCTGGAGGACATCATCAGTTTCAAGAGCATGAAGAGGTAGGGGACAGAGTGGTGCCTGCGAGGACCCTGGGAGGAAGGATCTGGCTTGGAAGTCCCAGTAAGGGGACATGAAACATCTCCCACACTTCCCAGCCCCACAAAGGACTGCGAAGGCAACACACATCCTCTGACGGGGCCAAGAGCAAGGCATCACCTTTAAAAACTCCTAAAAATACACGGTTCTGAGCAGCCCAGTGACCTTGTCCTCTAGTTCTATGACACCAGGTTACTCCAAACAGACTTTGGTGGGCTGAAAACCAGCCTCCTCCACTGCAGTAACCTGCCCACACTTTTTACTCACTCTGAACTCACAGGCCTGTGTTCAAGAGAAGGGAGAGTGGGATGTCTTGTATGTCCCTTTACTTACCATGAATAACAGGAGACATTTTTGAAAAAAAACAATCAATACAGAGCAGAAATCATTGATAGTCAGCAACAGCTGAACATTGTTAGCCAACAGTCTTCCGAGACACCACAACTGCCTCTTCCCTCCAAACCTCATGACGTTGAGCTCCCACCAGGGGTAAGAGCCGCTGGCACCCAGGTGCCCACCACCTACCAGGCCCTGTCCACAAAGCACCCGTGTACATGGACTCACCCAGACTCCAACCACCTGTGTGGTGCAGGTGAGGATGTCCGGACGCGAGAGTGAGCAGGTCATGCAGTGTGCATCACATGCCATCACCCACCCTCGGCCTGTATACCACAAGAGTCCTCCCTGGAGTCTCTTGTCCCTGTCACGGCTGGTTCCAGAGCTAGATGCGTGCTTTGTCCCTGCGACCCACAAAAGATGCCGTCTTCTATTCTGTTTCCCCATCACAATTTGTAAATTCCTCCATGAGCAATTTTCTCTTTGCAATCATGTATTCAGTCACTGTTCATGGAGTACATCCCCATTAGGTGCCAGGCACTGTGCCAAGTGCTGGAAATCAGGGCAAGCGAGAAGGACAGATGATGTCCCCATGCTGGGAGGAAAAGTCAGACTGGTCACAAGTCTTTGCACGCACAGGCCTTGGGGAGCTCAACCTAAGTGGGGCTTTCTGGGGTCTGGAAGGGGCTGCCCCTTGTACTGAGAACTGGAGGCAGAGTGGAAGTTGCGTCCATGAAGAGAGAAGGCAGGAGCATTCTGGGAGGAGGGGCCAGCACAAACAGAAGCTCCGTGGTGGAGGGAGTCTCTGGGCATGAGGAAGGCTGTGAAGGCCAGGGTGGTGGAGACAGTGCCATGGGCCTGGCTGGAGGAGCCTTCAAGTGAGGGCTGAGGGGACAGAAAGCCATGGGGCATTTGAGAAGTGATGCCTTGGCCAGGCTTGCTTCTTAAGTGTGCTAGAGCAACACGCAGAAGGTGCGTCAGAGCAGGGGAAGGTGGATCAGCTCACTGTCCAGGCCCAAATGACGGTGGACTTGGCGGTTCCCGGAGGGAAGGCAGAGTCAAGAGATACTGAGGAGGTGGCATCATGGGACTTGTGGGTGGAGTAGCGACGTGGGCTGTGCACTTGGATCCACTTTGGAGGAGGCCTGGTCGGTCGTGAGTTGGGCTGCACTTGAGGGACCTCCATGAGAAAAGCCAGTGCTCTAGGGCTCAGAGAAGCAAATGGACAGAACAGAGAAGTTGGGGATGTCTGTGTGGAAAGTCTCAGGGATGAAACTGACAACAATGAGAACAGGACTGAGTCCTGGCATCAAGGACTTGCCTCTTACTGTCACATCCCAGTGCTTGCCATAGAGACTCGGAAGCACAGTGAGTTCCAGGGCGTGTTCCCTCAAGGGGACGGATGGATGGATGGATGTGCAGACAGATGGTCCACAGGTATGTCTGCGACCATGGTCCTTGAAGCTGAGTGACTTTGGCCTTAGGCTGCAGCAGCCCAGGGTTCTCCCTGGTGTCAGAATGAGGCTGGGGAGGTGTCCAGCACTGCCCACACCAGCACCCTCTTCCTGGTTTCGCTCTCAAGAGACACATTTCCCACAAGTGACCCAAAATAAGAGTGCAGGAGCGTGAGCCATTCTTTCTTGTACATGCCCCACGGCTGCTGCTGCCAGAGCTTGCAGCGGGACTGTGGGGTACTGGAGGCAAGCCTGAGGCCTTCACGCTGAGCCACATTCCCCAATTTTTTATTTATTTATTTTTTGAGACAGTATATTGCTAAGTTGCCATGTTGCCCAGGCTGGGCTCAGACTTGCGATCCTCCTTCCGGAGTACTGGGCTGAGACAACCAGGACAGCATAATTGATGTGACCAGTGTAGGGGAGGGATGGGAAGATGGGGATCCTCTGTGCCCCCTTCAGGCACTAGTTCTGTGTGAAAATTGGCTGTTCATAGGAGTGATCAGCAGACATACAAAGAATGTGAGTGGGTTAGCCAACTGCCAAGTCAGTGGGAGCACAACCCATTGGAGGCTGTCCTCATGGCTGGGTGCGGTGGCACATACTGGGGGCTGGGCAGGAGGATCCCAAGTTCTAACCTAGTCCAGGCAACTTTGTGATTCATATATTTATATGTATGTATGCATAAAGGGCTAGGGATATATGTAGCCCAGTGGCAAAGCCCTGAATTCATACCAACTACCTCAAGTTCAGAAGTTCCCATGAGAGTCCCTTAATATGAAAATTCACCGGAAGACCTTGGCGAAAGCTGTGAAACTCACAGTAGACTACATCACCAGATGGATGCAGAGTGAACTCAGCCAGGGGAGATGCAGAAGGCAGAGTGCAGTGGGGACCCAAGCATGAACCGTCCCATTGTCCTCTTCCCCGGGGAGTTGGGTGTAGCACTGATGGCCTGGCCTGGGCATGTGACATGTGTAGCCTGCTGCCAGCCAGGGAAGTGCACTTATGGGTCTCACTGAGGTCCCACCTCACGGGTGTGACCAGTGGCTGGTCTCCATCTCTAGCACACCCACCTCCCCGCCCCAGTCAGCAGATGCCACACATGGGGTCCCGATCCCCTCCCAAATCGCGCTGCTCTCCTTTTGACATGGCCAGCCACTACCCTAAAAAAATCTTGTGTGCTTCCCCTTGACCTTTTTTTTCTTCTTTTTTACAATACTGGGATCAAACTCAGAATCTCATATTTACTAGGCAAATGCTATACCACTGAGTTGTACCTCCAGACCTTACCCTACATGCACTGCTAGACTGCTGTGTGACCCCAGATCCCCACGCAAGCAAAGTTGCATCAGGCACAACATTTCAAGCTAGATCTGTCTTTGAAAGATGTTGAAATTCGTTCATCCATTCTTTCTTTCCTTCTTTCTTTTTCTTTTACAGTACTGGGATTGACAAAGCCCTTTCCCCTGAGCTACATTACCAGCCCATTTTCAATTTTGAGACAGGGTCTCACTCTCTAGGTTGCCGAGGCTGGGCTTGAACTTGAGATCCTCCTGCCTCAGCCTCCCAGAGTGCTGGGATGACAGGCCTTCACCTTGACTATACAGGATGGCATCTTCTCCTCCTCTGCTCCCTTCTGTCCCCTCCCCTCTGTCCTACTCCTCGCCCCAGAGGCCAGATTCTTTTTGGTGTCATCATCGAGGCAGGAGTGTGACTCCAAGGTGTTGTTGGTTGCTTTGAAAGTATTGTCCCTCTGAAAATGTCATCTAGTGCTCAGTCATTTGGTGGGGGGACCATATTTCATCATGAAACATGGTTTGGGTGAATACTTAGTCTTCTGCAGAGAATACCATGTGTGGCTTACATCTGCCTGGGCAGAGATGTGACGTGTCCTAGGTCACAGTCTGGTCACTGAGACACAGAATGAAATGAGGGACTCAGGAGCCCTGGGAGCTGTGGTTATTATCCCAATGTATTATTCCAGTCACTTCCTTACACGACTGTCACCTGCGCCGTGGCCCGCAGTGCCCTGGAAAGGAACCTGCACCCCGTCATCTCCACCCTGTGGTAGGGCTGGTGAACAGCCTCCCTCCCCACCCTTTCCCCTTCTTCCCTTGAGCTTGGCACTTGGGGACCTGGGGGGTCCCCCAGCCCGTGTCCTCCTTCCCGTGACCAACTCCTCTAGCAGTGCTCTCACCTTTCCCCTACACCGATGGGAAGGGACCTGCCACTGGACATGCTGACCAGCTGGGAGAGACACCTTGCCAGTCGCTGGTTTGCCCTTTAGGGAAAAGGAAGAGACGTGGGTACAGTGCTGGGTCGTGTTGTAAGACGGTGGCCGTCCTGGATGATTCTCAAGGCACAGAAGAGGCATCTGGTGCTGTCACTGTGCGTGCATCATGATGCCTGGAGTGACATCCCGTGGCTGGCCGGGTGACCCAGCAGCAGCTAACGTCAGTGCAAGCAGCATGTAACTGCACACAGGGCCTGCCTGCACTGAGTCCCACAGAGCCAGCTCTGAAATGCCGCAGGCATGGCACCCGGGTTGGGTCTCATGCATCTGAATCCCTTGATACTTTGTGGAAATGACTGATGTGTTTTTCACGAGTCTTTACAGCCTTCCCTTGGAGACAGTAGGAAAAAGCAAACTTGGAGCCGGGGGTGGAGGGCGCGGGGGGAGGTCCAAGCATCATTCCTTCCTGGCATTTTCCTCTTACCGCAGGAGGAAGAGCGTGGGTGCTTGCTTGCCATTTGGTGAAAAGCCCTGGCAGGATTCCAAGTCACTGGGATGCGATTTAAATCCAGGAGCGTTGATGGGTGGAGCCATGTTTCCCCGCTCCCAGAACAAGGCAAGGGATTCTACCTTGGAAAGGGTCAGGGCTCCTCTGGCCTGGGGACAGCAGTGTCAAACCAGGGGTCCAGGGGCTGAGTGCCAGAGCCAGCCAGTGGCAGGCTAGCAGCAGTATGGCTGCACCAAGGGCAACCACCTGTAGAGAAATGACAGAGGGTCAGGGTGAGTGTACACCTGCAGGGAGCATGTCTGTGCCCTTCCCCAGCCACCTCTCAGCTTTTCTGTGGTGGCATTTAGCACCTAAAGTGTCTGCAGCTTGGTGGAGCTACCACTAGCTACTGCTCGTGGCAGGTGCTCTCCCAAAGGCACTGCCATCGGAGATGCATGGGTCCCCTGGTTCCACCTGGGCCTTTCTTTTCCATGGCCTTCTCGCCTGTGGGTAACGGGCATAACTTCTCCCCTCAAGACCTCGGTATATGCTAGCTTGAGGTCCCTAAAAAGAAACTGATCAGCTCTTGCTTTCACTGGTGTCTGGCAGAGGCTATGAGGACTTGATCTGTAAACCCAGCATTCAGGGAGGCTGAGGCAGGAGGATCACCAGTTTAAGCCTAGCCTAGGCAACTTAGCGAGAATCTGTCAAAATTTTAAAAAGAGGTTGGAGATGCGGCTCAGTGAAAAGGTCCTGAATTCAATCCTCAGAATGGGTTTAAGGGGGGAAATAAAGGCTGGGGGGCACAGCTAAGCAGTGAAAGTATTTGCCTAGCAAGTGCAAGGTCCTGGGTTCGATTCCCCAACACCACACAAATAGAGTGCGGTGGTATACATCTGTAATCTTAGCTCTCGGGAGGCTGAGGCAGAAGGATTGCTGTGAATCCCAGCCTAGTGTGGGCTACAGAATGAGTTCAGGACAAGCCTGGACTACAGTGGGTTTTTTTTTTTTTTTGACTGTTATTACCTACATACTTTCTTCTCCCAGTAAGATCCCCCTCAACAACAAAACCAAAGGTATCTACATAAGAAAACACTGTGACAGCTTCAAGGTGTGCATTGTGAGGATGCTTCTTTTTTTCTTTTTTTTTTGTTTCTTTCCTTTTATTTTTTTTTTTTTTTTTTTTTTTTTGTATTACTGGGGATTGAGCCCAGGGCCTTCACAGTGAACTGCATCCCCAGCCCATTTTTTGGCTATTTATTTATTGAAACAGGGTCTCTGTGGTCTATGCTGGTCCTTAACTCCATTATATAGTCGAGGCTGGTCTGAAACACACATCAACACCCCCTGCCTTAGCCTCCTGGGGGCTGGGTTTACAGGTGTGCACTACAACATCCTGCTAATCTTTATGTGGTGCTGAGGAATCAAATTCAGAGCCTTTTGCGTGCTAAGCAAGCTTTTTTTTTTTTTTGAGACGGGGTCTTGCTCTGTAGCCCAGGCTGGTCCTGAACTCCTATGGTGCTCAGGCTATCCTCACAGCAATCCTCCTGCCTCAGCCTCCTGGGTGCTGGGATTACAGGCATGCAACTCCACACCCACCTTATGTGGTGCTGGGGAATAGAACTCAAGTACTTACTTAGCACATGACTTCAGCAAGCGCTTTAACCACTGAGCCATTCCTCCAGCCCCTCAGCAAGTACTTTTTAACCACTGAGTTATGCTGCCAGACTCCTAGTTTTTTGCTTTAGTTTTGATACAGGACCTTTCCAGGTGACTAAGTTGCCCACGCTGGCCTGGAGCTGGCCCTCATCCAGCCCAAGCCTCCCAGAGTGCTGTGATGACAGGCCTGCACTACTAGGCCTGGCTGAGTGTGCTTTCCTGAGAAAGTGCCTGTCTCAGTCGTGACTCCTCTGGCTGCGGGGCACACCGCATCCTCTTTGAAGGCTCAGCTGGGTTCTTCTGCCTTGTGGGAAGGCCAAGGTGCACCTGCGGGAACTGTGATGCACTCAGACCTTAAACCTGAGGCTTCCTGAGCTCTCACCAGGACTTGTAGGGATGGTGGGGATGGGCCCTCACGTGGCCCTTAAGGAGGAGCCACAGTAGGTGGGCCAGCTGGGCGGAGATGTGTAAAGAGGTTAGAGCTCCAGTTAGGGTTAGGGTTTGGCCGAGGCTCATGTCTGGGTTCACGGAGTAGTCTGTTGACTGGGCAGGATGCATGAGTTAAGGCAGGTTGTGCTCACAGTTCTGGGCTGGGGTCCTTGTCCCAGCTTCTTTGTAATCCAGCAGCTAGGGCACCCCTCCCCCATCCAGGAAGGAT
>PVKB01001640.1:0-35000 GCA_004027205.1 Ctenodactylus gundi
TCTGCATGTGATATGTTTATAGCTGTTGCAGCACTCCTTTTCTTCATACTGACAGTTCTGTAGAGATACACTGTATCACCACATAGAATTCAAAGCATGTTCAACATTTTGTGCAGAGGCATTGCGACTTCAAAATGGTTACAATGCAGGGCTGGAGGAATTGCTCAGTGGTTAACGCGCTTGAGCAAGTGCTAAGCCAAGCGCTGAGTACCCGAGTTCGATTCCCCAGCACCATATAAGCTGGGCGTGGTGGCGCACGCCTGTAATCCCAGCACTCCGGAGGCTGAGACAGGAGGATTGCCTTGAGTCCAAGGCCAGCCTGGGCTCTGAAGTGAATTCAGGACCAGCTTGGACCACAGAGTGAGACCCTGTCTCAAAAAAAAAAAAAAAAAAAAAAAATGTTTACAATGCGGTCTGCTACTATAGCTGTTGAATCAACTATAGTTGGCATTCCATGTTGTTCTGAACTTTATATAGCTGAATAAAAGATAGACATAGTTTGCTAAAGAATTAAATGGACTCAATAGTAAATATATTTTAAATCTATGCTAAATGTAATGTCTAAAAGGCTAAAAATATTTTAGTAAATAAAATAAAATGCAAAACAAAAATAAAAGATCAAAAGGTTGTGAAATATAAATGAATATGTTTACAGTTGTTTTTCTCCCCTAAAAACAATTTTAAAATAAAATTGAAATTTTTAGTAGAGAAATAATTAAAATGGTCAATAGTTCCCTGAGATGAAAGTAAAAATAAATATACATATGCATATATAACAGTACATCAGCACAATTCATAATAGCCAAATCCTGGAAACAACCTACCTGCCCATTAATAGAAAAATGATTAAAGAAGATGTGATATCTGTACACAATGGAATACTATGCAGCCATAAAGATAGATATGAAGCTTTTGAACAAAAATGGGACCACTTTGAGTCAATAATGCTCAGTACAATGGACCAAGCACAAAAGACTGGCACATGGAGTCCCTCTTGTGAAATGCACAAAAATAGTGGCATACAAAGGCCCCAGCATGAGTGACAAGGTAGAAGAGGAGCAATGGTCAGTTAGGGAAGCAGTAAACCTCTTATAAAGAGGTGGGTATATAGATTCACTGGTTCCCCAATTCCCATGTTTCTAATGTGTTACCGAAATTGGAATTCATGTTTTCACAAAATAAAAATAAATGAATAAAACAGTACACATAAAGAATATATAAGGGAATGGCCTCTCTGATATGAGAGAACCAGATCACAACACCTATGGAACTAAGACAAAAGACAAAGTGAAAGAGGGGAGTAGGGTGGGGGATGAGGGAGGGAGGGGTGGGTAGGGATAGGGACTAAAGGAGAGTGGGAAAGCCATTGTCACCTTGACAAGATACGTATGTGCACAAAATGCCCAATCTCATTGTAAACCTTGAATTTGGCATGTATACATATCAATAAAATGTGGGGGACAAAGAATATATAAAGGACATATGTTTTTCGCTTAGACAGCACTAAGGATAGAGACACTGACATCCAACCCTGCAGTAAAAAAATCTGCTGATAACTCTGCCAATTTTCCATTAGTGTTACACAAATATTTGAGATAATCAAAAAAAATTTTTTTAAGTAAATGGTTATTTGGTCTCACGGATTCGTAGATTTTTGCTCATGGTCAGAGGAAACCCATTGGATTCATGGTCAGAAGGAAGGAGAAACCAAAAAGGCTGGGGCCCGTCTAACACCTTCAGGGCATAGCTCCCAGATCTCATTTCCTCTGAGTAAACCATACCTGGTAAAGTTTCCACCACCCAGGGCTGAAGGAATGGCTCAGCGGTGAAAGCGCTACATGCACTGCGGCACACCTGAGTTCCAATCCCCAGCACCACGGAAGCCTGATGTGGTAGAGCACGAATGTAACCCCAGCACTCAGGAGGCAGAGACAGTGGGATTGCTGTGAGTCCAAGGCCAGCCTGGGCTCCTTAGTGAGTTCAGGACCAACCTGAGCTTCAGAGACAGACCCTTTCAGCGCATCAGACTAAGAAACATTCCTTTACCACATGGGCGTTTTGGGAACATTCTGTATCTAAACGTCTTTCAATGAACCAAAAATTTGAATGAAATTATGTTCATTTTAGTTAGTGAAGTTTAAACTATTCTGAATACAGCAAAAAATTTCACAGGAACAAAACTATATTCCTTTTAGTCATTTTTTTTAGTTTATATCTGTTAAAGTTAAATTTGCCAAGTCAATAAAATAGTGAACAAATAAGTTTTATATCACAATCATTTGTATCTCAATAGACTTAGAGACTCAAGAAGCAAAGGTGCGCATTCATATTAGTATTTTAGTCATGTGTGTTGGGCTTTCTCCATATATATTATCTACCTGACCTTGTTATTAAAATTAAGGACAGTAACTTATACAATTATATAAAAACCTTAACAGAGAGACTCTAGTACCGATTCTAAGCAGTTCAGAAAACAATTAAAATTAAAACAAAAATGATGAAATAAACATTTTTGTACGTTGCTCAAAGAATGATGAATTGATGCATTTTAAAATGTATGCTCAAATTTCTAATAAATCAATATACTCCACATTCTTTAGAAATGTGTGCAAAAACTTTCATGTCAAGACATGTTTTGTTTTTATATTCATCCTGGTAAGAAATAGAAAATTAATAATAGAAAGTCACACTTAGAGCTAATAAAGGTTGGAATAAATAAGTGAACAATAATCCCATTTGACTCAGCAATACCTCTTCTAGGAGTTTTTCGAGAAGGGTTGAAAACACCTTCAAACACAGGTATAAACCTACTCATGTTTATACAGAACAATCAACATAGCAAAATCATGGAAGATGCCAAAATATTCGCCAAGAGACCAACAGATTAAAAATGTGGTATGTATACACGATCGAGTACCACGCTGCCATCAAGACAGACAGATATGAATCATTTGTAGGTAAAAGGGCAACCTGAGACTTAGGCTTATGGAATTAAATCAGTTGCAGATAGTCAAATATCACATGGTTCCAATAAAATGAGAAACCCAGAGTATAAGCAAATGAGAACACAATGGGGAAGAAATTGGGGGTCAGGAGGGCTGAGGGAGGTGGTGGGAGGGGGAGAGGAGTAGGTGACAGAATGCGAACTTGGTGCAATATGTACGTACATAAAAGTTCAAGTTTAATGCAGCCATTGTGTGTCTCTAACATACTACTAAAAGGTAAAAATAAAAGAGAGTTAAAAACATTTAAAAATAAATAAAAACAAACATATAGATCTACATTATGGGATAGCACATAGATAACTAGAATGCATTTGTACACTATGAAATGATGTGAAACTATTTGAAATGCAACATGGAAACATACATTGGAAAATTGCATTTATTATAAAACATCTTTATAAAAATAAAATAAAGACAGACTTGAAAGAATTTATTTTAGGGGTGATGAGCTCTTCAGTTTAAGGATTTTTAGCTCTTTCTCTGTTTTCTTTACTATGAGAGTGCTGTTTATGATTTTGGAGAAATGTGAACTGAATACTCGTTTCATTTTTCAAACACTGTACAGTTTTTTGCTCTTTAAAATAGTCTCAGAAAACTTATTTTGATTATGATATTTAATGAGTTGAACAGAGGAAATGAAGTTTTACATGCTTTTTAAAATGTGAGTCTGGCATGACTTTCTCTAAAGTTCAAAGGTGTCATACATGACAAAATGTTAGCAATAAAAATAACATTAGCATGTGCCCTAATTAAACATTCATTTTTTAGCAATAACCAGCCATATACCATTTCCACTTTAAGCTTTTTATGAAAATGTATTTTGAAATTGGCACACACCTGTGTTTGTCTGATAACTGGGGAATAGAATGACAAGAATGATACAACTAATAGGTCAATATTCTTTAACAAGCGTTTATATTTTAAATTTTGGCACTTAGCGAATACTTCTCAGTCATGAAACTTTTGCAACTGACTATTCATGACAGTTTGACTGTACTTGCTAAAAGTGAATTGTTTCAGTGATACTTATGGAAAAACAAAACAAAGTGACATATGTAAAACGTTCCCTGTAGAACACGTATACTTGAAGTTATGTTTTCCTTTATTACGTTATTCTCTGAGGCAATTTCTCTTGAGGTCTTTGTTTCCCTGAGTTCGCAGCATCCTTTGCATCTAGAATGTGGAGCTTGTGTTCGAGGCCTGTCTTTAGGCACTCCAGGAAATGTTCCCGGGGTTTGCTTTGCTGTTGTTCTTTCATAAGGGATTCATTGCCTATCATATTTTAAAGACAAAGAGTAATTAGGTGAAAGGGTGTTGAGTATAAAACTCAGGTTTCAGGTAAGAGCTTCTCAAGAAAAGTGCCCAATCAGGAGCATCTGCTCTGTGATCTGCATGAGAAGAGCCAGAGTGAATTTGAAATTATTTGTGAGTGCAGCGAGTGTTAATTGGAGCAACTAGTATAGAATATCAGTACCTTCAAGTTAAACGTTGAAATAACAAAACTTTGAGTACACATGAGCATAGTTAGTACTGGGTCAGCAGATGATAAGAAACTAGATGATCTCAGGCTTATGCATCTTTATGTGAGATAGAAAAGGGGTGGGAGAAGGTAGCAAAGCAATTCGACAGATTCGAGACCGGTGTGCAGGGATTCTGCAGACTTGTATTTGAAACCGACTGGAAACAAACAGCTGGTCAGGTTGTACCTCTGTTCCCAAATAACTGTTTTGCTTTGCTTCTTTAGTCAATAACTTTTAGATATGAACATAAATATAAACACGAGATAGGGTCTATAAGTTGGACAGCCGAGACAAGTATTTTGCGTGTCTGTTTTAGACACAACATGGAGGAAAAGAAGGAAAAAACATTCAATTAAATTAATTCTTTGTTTACAAAGGAGTTTCTCATAGGAAATTTGATCAGTTTTTATTGAAGACCTTTTTTATCTTCCCTTGGAAGATGGACTTTATACTGCATGCCAAGGCAGAGTTTATCAAAACCAAAGATGAACAACTTCCTTGTGTCTTCTACTTTCCTATTTTCAAATGGTTGTGATTCAGTTCTTTTGGCTCAGTGTGTTTGTGTGAATGTTCTTGGACCTTAAGTGTAGGTATCCTCAATTAGTGGATCTCAAAACCATGAATATACTTCAATTAGTGGGCCTACTGGAGATAACTCTTATCATCCAAAAAATTCCAAATTAATAACTTGCCATAATTGAATGAGATTTAGAGCTATCTCATTTGAGAAGGGAGAGAATATAAGAGAAAAATGAGAAAGAAATATTGGATGATCAAGGGAGTAGGAAGAAACTGACATACACTTATGAAGCCATTCCCTTTTCTTCTGGACTCGTAGCTATCGCTGCTTTCCATCTCTATTTTAAGTACTGTGGGACTACGTGACTAACCCCAGTTCATAAAAGCCCATGTTTGGTCGCCCATGCTCACTCATTTCATTAAGGTGCAGAAGGAAGCATTGAAAGGTGGAAGGAATCTATTGTCACTGCCTGTAGGTAGATCACTCAGGAAGGGAAGAATAGAAGACACAGAGGGTTATGTATATTCTTGTTATTGTGAAAGCAGCTGGCATTAGTTACCTTAAATACTGTAAGGACTGCACAGTGAAAACAATTATAATGGAAAGTTATGATAAACCAGAATATTATTGTTACATATATATATATATATATATATATATATATATATATATATATATATATATATTGCTGGGCTGGAGAAAAGGAACAGTGGTTAAAGTGCTTGTTTAGCAAGCTTAAGTCTCTAGGTTTGATTACCAAGCACCACATAAAGGTGGGCAGGGTGATGCACATGTAATCCCAACACTCAGGAAGCTGAGGAAGGATATTGCTATGAGTCCAAGGCTAGTCTGGGCTACATAGTGGTTCATCACCAGCCTGGGCTACAAAGTGAGACAATCTCTCTCTCTCTCTCTCTCTCTCTCTCTCTCTCTCTCTCTCTCTCTCTATATATATATATATATATATATATATATATATATATATATATATATAATTTATAAAGAAGTGTTGACCTTTTTTAATTTTTTCAAAGAAACCAGCACTCATACATTTTTGAAGTCTGTCACTCTATCAAAGAGTAAGGAAGCAATTCTGTTCCTCTTTTCAGTGATCTGCAAAGATGTTCAACTTAATAAACATTGACTCCACTGAGGCCTGTTTTTTAAAAAAAAATATTCAAGAAACTCAGAACAACATATGGACTGTGGAGATGTGCCTTTCTAGACATAATTAATGAGAACTTCTGGTGAAGCTGTCATAGCTAATGTGATGCCTTTAAATTAATAACGGTGTATATGACTCACATTGTTTTCCCAAGTCACTGCTGCTCCATTCTATTTGACCTTAATTGGCATAAGTGATAACAGGTAGGGCTCGGAGCGCCATTTTCATCATGTAGGTGCAGCTTTCTTGACAGAAGAAAATAAAATAGTTGATGAGTTGTTATTTCTGGGGTCACAGAAACGTAAGAAAAAAAATGACTCTTTTCTTAACCAGAACCACTGGGACATTTATGTCACAACAAACAATTTACAAATGGTCATAAAATGTTTATACTAATCTCTAACGAACTAATGAAAGCTAGTTGGTATGTAATTAAACCTAATTAAAACATGAGAAAATGAGTTGAATAGAGATGAGAGATGTATCCAAATAATCAAGAAAAGAACATTTTAAAACAATCTAATCCTAGGTGGAACTTCTGGTAGACAGGAGTTTTGTAACCGAATGTTGGGGAGCATCTCGGGTTGTTTGAATGTTTTATTTTCAGTTTGAAGTAGAGATAAGAAGGTCATACATGTAATTATGTCAATCTCTTTAATTTTTATGTGTTTACCTACGGGTGTTCTAGGGGAAGGAAAAGTGGTGGGGTGTTGAAAGGACAATAGATTTTGCTAGCTTAATATTATTCTTGTGATCAAAACCTTGTTCAATAGTGAATGTTCAAAGTCTTTTGTCTGAAATATTGCTTAACTGCTATGTGACAATGAACTGGCTATTCCAAGAGTACATAATGCCTTGTACTTTTAATATGATTCGCTTATTTTCTTTTTTAAATAATAGGAAGAAAATTTTATGTGAAGAATAGAAGAAGTTACTTGCATTCTTTGGCAATTAAAAATGAGTACTGTTAATTTCCTTTGAAGAATCTAATGTTAGAATTTCTAATGCAATGCAGTTTTTATACAAACGTGTTTTTTCTTTCTCTTTTCTTTCACTCTCTTTTTTATGTTCTTCCTTTCTTCCTTTTTTCCCTTTGTTTCTTTTCATTTTGGAAAACATTCTCACCTCCTATTCCAAAGTTTTAACAGTTTTGTCCCTTTTCATTTTGGTATATTTGCAGCTGAGTGAATAAAAGAGTAAATAGTCAAAATCTCAAAATTTCCCCCTTTGTTCTCTAGTTCTTCTGCTCTATATATCCTTACAAAACAAACAAGTAACGCCTCCCAACAGGTAGCGCTTACACCTGCAGAGTAGATAGAGACCCTGCTAAACACCCCAGGACAAGGGTACCTTGCTTATAACACTTCAGGATTAAAAAAAAAAAAAAGTTATATTAGGCTACGACTTCATTTAGCTTTGATGACAGCTATTTTTACTTAGCTGACTATTAGGTTGTGGAACAACTGCAGGTCTTTGTTTCTTTCTTTCTTTCTTTCTTTCTTTCTTTCTTTCTTTCTTTCTAGCCTCTTTCTGAATGTCCCCTGCCTTGTCTCTAACTTAAATCTTCCACATCTTCATCCATTCTCCATACTTTCTCCTCTTTCTCCTATCTTTCTCCAAACTTCCTTGCTAAGTCCTTGATTTTATAACTTTTCCTGTTCTAGGACTGCTTCTGAGTGTACTGTCTTCCTGGGAGGAGCAACGCGCCCTTCCCTACGGCTCGGCCTCTCCTCTGAGCTCACACACAGGGCTTGACCACTGAGCCAAATGGAAAGAAAGGAGCAAAATGTAGTTGATTTTACTCCCCTGTACTTTCTTCCAAATGATTTGATTTTCGTTTTCTTGCAATTATATAAAACATGGACACAAAACATCTAAATTCTTTAACAATGAAACTATCAATTCATGCAATACATGAATAATTAACATCCATGGCCAGCATACGACTCCTTCCTACTCCTTTCTTACTGTATAATTCTAATTTTTAAAAGGTAATCATGACAGAGACTTTGTTCTCTCAAAATTTCTAGTGGTTCCTTAATTACAAAATCCAGTAGTCCTCTCTGAGATCTCCTTTTTAAGACCTTTTGCTACACTGGCCATGTTTTCCTCTCACCCACTCACTCAGGTGCTTCCTTGTGCCCTACATTGACTCGCTGCGTTCTCCTCATGTCCTTTCTGTTTCTCCTCTATTAGTTCCTTATTCCTCTATTTCACTCCAATCTGATAAAACACTGTTTCATTTCTGGTTAAAGTAAGTATACTCATATATATAGGTTTTCCTTTTCTAATAACTCAAGATGTGGTCTCAACTTGTAATTAAATTCTATTCTCCACAGATGGCGCACTTTCAAAGTATGATCATACTATATATCCCTCATTTTATTTAAACTATCACACTATGGTGAGGCAGGCAGTTAAGTAGCTATGAGCAGGAATGGGGCAGGCAGGAGATGTGGGGAGCTGAAGAAGTAAGGAAATGCAAAGAACAATGTTGGAAACGCACATGCACAAGTCCAATCACCATAAAAAGCATGTGTAGTAGTAGTAGTAATAATAATAATAATAATAATAATAATAATAAAGAAGAGCACTAGGCACTAGCCTCATACATGCAGACTGCATTTCATGGAGCCAATTTGAAAGGGTTCATAAAAAGGTATCATGGCCATGATATGAATTAAAATCTCTGGGCAGTCTGAAGATAACAAACTAAAGCTATTACATAACCCTTTCTGTATCTCCTTCTGGGTAGAAGAAGGTGTTACCTCTTTGTTTCTAAATAAAGATCGTTTCCTTGTCTTTGATTTAATTATTTGACACTGATGGGACACAAACCTAGTGTGTACAGAGACAGATCAGTGATCACAATCATTATCAAGGCTCAAAAGATTTTTAGTCTAACTCATCTGAGTGTTTTTCAATATGAAGTTGAAAGCAAAAATGGAAAAATCATACCATTTCCCAAATTCACACAAGTAACAAGGAAACACATATGCGCACACACACGCACACACACACACACACAATTTTTTATTCCAATAGTACCTGAAGGCACTATACTGATTTTAACATCAATCACTTTTACAATACAGAAGAAAATATTTAGTAGACTCTATTTTCTAGGGTTGGTAATCAACAACATCTTGTTTTAAAAATACTTAAGGTCCTTTATTTTCCAAAAGTCTCAAATCTATGATTCTTGTACTTCTTGCCCCAATGAGAACAGATATCTTCGGATTTTATTTTACAGATCATCAATATTTAGGTATAAGAACATTCTCACTGTATTGCCTCTAAAATTGAAAAATTATCTGCGCTTCCAACTTTTTCTCTCCTTTTCCAGTACAATGAAAGGAATGACTGTATTTCTACTAGGCATGGTGGGGCATGCCTGTAATCTTACCACTCAGGAGGCTGAGGCAGGATTGCAGTAAGTCCAAGGCCAGCCTGGGCTCCACTGTGAGTTCACAGCAAGCCTGGGCTATAGAATGAGACCCTGTCTCAGAAAAATATTCTGAATAATATTTTAATAAATTCAAATTGAAATCTATACTGTGTCTATACTGTACTATATTTGAGAATCTGAGGAAATTTATACTGAAAAACCCTCTGAATCAAGGAGAAGGAATTTTTCTTGAAAAACAGATTGAGTCTGATGAGATTTACAAATTTGTTGTATCATAAAGCATGTTCTAAATCTCACATGCAACTCAGGACAATCATAAAATCCAATTATATTTTAACAAAAGCATATAAGGAAACATTTATTATTCTATCAATTTAGACATACTCTGAAGTCATATTACTATAAATACTATGTTTCTAATACCCAGGAATAAAAGAAAATAGAGGAATATGTGAATATGTAAACCTGACATAAATTTAGCACCAAAATAAGTGGCCAGATAATACAGATAATAAATTTTAAAGTAAACAATGTTGAATAACATTATGCTATACAGATTAATTATCACTGTAACAATGAGTAGATATAAGTGATAAGCGATAAATATTATCAAGGAAACGCAACGTAGGTAGGTAAGTTTATACTGTATTAATTACATTCGTAGACCTAACAGGAAAAAAATATTGGTCAATATATTTGTGGCCATGGTTTTTAGTAAATCTTAAATAAATAGACGGGTTTAAGTAGATCAAAATAACGACTTCTATTCGAAAAGAGAAACAACGTGCAGGTCATATTTGTAACATTTGTAATATCCAAAATATTAGATTATTTCTTATAAAAGAAGCAAAGAGAAAAAATCGAACATGAAGAGACAAAGGCTAAAAATAAGAAATTCAAAAAATGAACTTAGATATTTAACTCACTGACTATCAGAAAAATACAAACTTCAACAGAATAATTTATTATAAAGGTAGAGAAACATGAGATGTGTCATACACTCGGGAATAGCTTGGGAAAATTTGGTTTCAAGGTATGAACTCTAAGGCCACAGGTACAACTTACTTTCAATAGGAGATGTTGTAGAAACAAAAATGAAAACAATTAAGCAACTACAAAATATTCAATCGAATTATTCATAAAGAATAAAAATTCAGGGATATTTAGGTTCATCAAATCATGAAATATTATGAAGGAAGATGTCAAAGTTTACAGTGTCTGATGAGGTGGCAACTAGCAGATGGCCTTTAACATCGTGTATTTTACTAGGGCTTTTCTAAAACTCAATCTTATCTTCATCAATTGATTTAAAACCATCTGTGACCTAATCCAAAATTGTACCACAAGACAATAATCAAAGGAAGTATAGATTTGTACATGTGAGCACTGGGGCAAATCTAAAACTTTACCAACACAGTAGAGCTGAATATTAATATCAACAATTAATGACAATCTATCATATGCAGATGTGAATATTTATTTTGAGATTATTTAATGAACCGAGAATCCATTTGTGATAAATTGAGAAGGGACATAAAGAGAAATCCCACCAGGTTACAAAGAAAATAAAATATTTTGTTGTTATACAGCCTGGTAGCTAACCAGCAGACTGTAGACAGGGAGTGAGTACACAGCTATTCAGTTTTAAATGTTCGATACTAAGTTCAGCATCTGGTACATAATTGTTATTCAGTAAACAGTTGTAATTTTTTTTTTTTGATTTTTTTCCAACTTTGTAATTTGGAAATTCTCAACAATAAGTGTATTTACTCTTTTCAAAGTTTTAAAGCTTATTTAAATATTATATATCAGTTGAAATGCCTTTTAAAGGTTGAAAATACATATTCTCTTTGCTATTTTTTTTTCTGCTGGAGACATCATTGAAAAACAGTGTTAGTTATGGAGAAATCTGATTTTGCCAGTGGAGTTACACCTGGTGATACAGTTTTTACCACATATTAAGAGGTAGTATTGCCTACCAGAACTTAGAAACAGGCACAAATGTATACCTTAACTTACTTAACTAGCACAAATTATTTTTAATGCATTATTATTATTTTGGTTTTCTCAGTAGGTATTTTGTAACATTCCTATCAAATTAAATTCAATTTTTGCAAAAATATTTTCATATTTATGGGTTTGTGATTTATAACTCAAATAGTGAAATTATGACATTTTATATGAAAGTACTCTAATTTAAAACTAAACTATATTTTTATTAAAAATCAACATATTATGCACTGATATAAACCATATTTGCTTTGGAAGAATGAATTTCAAATTATGTTATCCATATTGAGCTATAATTACATAGAGGAATACATTTTACTTGTTGTATAAGCAAACTTACATGAGATTGCTCAAATATTTAACATTATATTTTTATTCCCTTTTACCTGAGGGGTAATTGCAATGTCAGAAAATCAAGTGAAGGAGAGACTTGAAATATGCAAAAGACCAGTAACAAAAATCAATATTTAATAAACTTTGCATTTTAAGAAAAACAAATGAGCGAAGGATGAAATGTGCCCTTTGCAGATTTAATTCAAACTTTTCAATTGCCAGCTTGAATTTCAATTTGCTGAGCAAACTCTTTCTATTTGGGTATGTTTTCTCCTCTCCTAGCGGGGCTCTGTCTCCACTGAGGCCTAGAGGGTTTGTGTGAGTTGGCTCACATTTAAAAGCACCCAGTGTGAAATGGCATTTTACTCCCTTTGCGTTACTCTTTTTCTATTCTTTTTCTTTTGTTGTTAGTTAGAAATTGACAGGAGCTTCACGCTGAGACACAAGTCATCAGGAATACCTATCTTGGAAGAAAAGAATACTTTCTTCTATTAAAAAGTGAATTATAGCACAAACTGGTTCTCTGCTTCTGATAATCAAGATGTGGTCGAGAAATCACACACAAAAAAGAAAAAATCAAGAAAGGCTATCATATTTTAAAGTGATAATAATAATAATAATAATAATAATAAACTGAACATAGCTCTTTTAACGCAGTTAACCAGAAACTGATCAGAACTTGCCTAGTTATAAGAGTATGTGTTTAGAATCAGCAGTAGGAGAGAAAAAAATACGAGTATATTTTATGAGAAGGACAGATTTGAACTGTTTTATCCAAAAAAATCATTGCACTATGGAACAATTTCAAACTCCTTATCTATCCAGCTTGCCAACTTTCTATTACTGCAAAGCATTAGATTGCATGTTTGATTTTTCAAAATGTATAATCTTCCATGGAGCAAAAGACCTTCCTTATGCTGTCCATCTGAATTACTGTGAATCGCAGCTCCATTTACGTTTCCTGTACTGAAGTAAAACAAAGTTGTGTTGCATAAAACTTCCAAAAAAGTCAAGTGGGAATTTCCTGTTAACTCCATCCATAACACTGAATTCTCAGGAAAATTTTGAAATAAACAATTAGGTCTCTCTACATAAAAGTTGTGAATTTAAGAAAGTTGGAATATATATACATATATAATATATAACACATACACACAAACACACACGTGTGTGTGTGAGTGTGTGTGTGTGTGTGTGTGTGTGTGTGCGTGTGTGTGTGTGTGTGTGCACGCGCGCACTTTGGATTTATATCTCCAATGAAAAACTCACTCCATGCCCAAAGCAAACCCAAAGCAAAAAATTTACCCAATAAAAACTTCACAAAATCTTAAAATATATGACTACCTTTAATGATACACATTTAAATGTGTTTTGCTAACCTCGTAAACCGTTTGTCATTCTTAATATTACTACTTATTTTTCATTTTTTTCATATTTCAAATTTAATTTCATGCCATTGATAACTAATCCAGTCACCAAACAGAGCGCTTATGTAACTTCTTTTCTGGTTGAAATCTACCTGAAACTCACTTGATACCTATCATTTTATAAATTCCAAACACCATAATTCAAAATAACACTTGTTTGCTCACTTTACACTTAAACATTAAAGGTATTCTAAGTACTGAATAACAAGCGATGTTACATACTAGACTTTGTTAAAAACATTTACAATCTGAAATCTGAACAGCAATATCTAAAAACATTTTTAAAAATTTAAGGAGTGGGCCTTTTGCTCTTTCTGACCTATTTGGTCTCTGCTGTAGGGACAGAGAAGCTCCAAATTTAACCTACTTCTAAAAAGAGCCAGAACTTGTAGACAGTAACTTATCTCTCTCTCAAGACTGATGACTGTGAATTCAAACAAGCAGAACAACTCAAAGAACTGCTTAGCAAAAGTGGTCATGCTAAGCTGTGTTTAAAACCTGAGTAAGTCTTGCACAAGAGTCATTTATCACAAGCTTATTTATTTATTTATTTATTTATTTATTTATCCTTGAAAAGTTTAGTGACCTTCACTCTTATGAAGGACAAAATTATTTCTTTGTTTACATTGTGAGCTTGATTAGAAAACATTTTTTTTTTTTGTTTTGTTTTAAGTTCCCTAAGAGTTGTGATTTGGGTCTTTTACATCAGAGAGACCATTTGATGTTTCACCTTCTGCTTCTGACTCATTTCAGTAAGTATGATGTTCTGAAGTTTCTTCCATTTGCCTATAAAAGCCTCCACTCTGTTGGACTTTATAGATGCATAGTATTCCATTGTGTATAAATACCACAGTTTGTATATCTATTGGTCTGTCGATGGGTATTTTGGCGACTTCCATATTGTAGCTAATGTATTCCTGCAGAAAGTAATTTTTAGTCCATCATCTAGTGGTTATTTGAGGCTCATAATTGAGCTTCAAATCAGTACCACTCCGAGATACATTGCATTTAGTGATATTTACTGGTACAGCTTTTTTTCTGTCATTTTTATGTTGTGGGCTCCCTGGCCAGATGTATGACAGTGCATTTGTTTATTTGTTTGTTTGCTTGACACAAAGCATATCTCATTTACATCACCCTGCCTGTAACAGCAGATGGGAGATCCACATCAGTGTGACTGTACTGTCCTACTACAATGGTGTCCCACTTTTAAAAAGATAACACTTTCTAAAATATATTCATATTTAACTCTCAAAATAGATTTTTCTATTTCAATATTCCTTATATCAAACTTCACCTTTAATGGTTGTAGATATTGATGCAATTTTCCATAGAAAAGTTGTAATCAAGGTTTATGACAAAGCTGATGTTTGCAAGAATCTTAAAATCAAGAAATTATAGTATTCATGAGGATGTTTATCCACAGATGAGAAGCTATTTCTGTGAATTTCTAAAAACAAAATCATTTATACTCTTCGTGACTGTAATATTTAATTAATCTGTAATATTCACTTACACAAGATTGAATCTATTTTAAAATGAAATCTGCCATAAATCTCCATTCCAATAAAGTGCACAACATCAATTTTCCCAAATATTTAGTTTCCCATATACCTAAAATACACCTAAACTTTGACATATGTAATTAAGCAATTGAAAATATAAAATGTAGTAAAATTATAAATACACTTTAGAAGAATTTCCCTCTGTTGTCAGATGATCTACATTTTGGAGGAAATTGTCAGGGACCAACAGCTGCAGTCTGTTCTGTTTTGCTATTTGTTTTTCTAACCTGATTTATTTTCTGTTTTAGGAAGATAAGAGAGCCTAGGATGACAAAGTGGCCAGTGGTTTCAGCAGATGACACACTTCTGCAGTAGCTGTTTGAACTGAGGAACAGGGTGGGAGGAATAAAAGGAAAGGGACATGGATGACAAGGCTTGACAGCTTTACCCTGAGGACAGGGATTCAGGCCTAAACTATTTTCCTTCTCTTTGTGAAAATGCATGACTTTACCACCAGTGTGTGTGTGTGTGTGTGTGTGTGTGTGTGTGTGTGTGTGCAGCTGAGACTGTAAATCTATTTCTTAATGTTTGGTATTACTTTTACTCCTGTTTTTTTTCACATGTTTTCCAGGGTTTTCAATGCATATTTGGATATAGTTTATATGTACTCTTTCATCAAGCTACTTTTAGTTATATTGCTCTGATAAACACAAAAGTAGAAATGATTAGAATTTCATTTATATTTCATTCATACTTATGAACCTATTCGTTTAAGGTGAATGTTTTAAGTTCTTACCATTTCTTTTTCTTTCCTTTTTTTCCTGCTTTTTATTTTTAGCCCTTCAAATCATGTTGACTTCTCTGAATATTCTAATTAAGATATAAAATTGAAAATCTAGTAGAATTGATTAAACACATTTATTAATCTTTAAATATTTAAAGGAGACCATTAACTAGATTGTGATCACAGAAAACAATGAAAACAGAATCTTTGGACAATATTTAGTTGGAAGATGTTGTTGCTGATTTGCTGTCTGGACTCAGACAATTTTATAGCTGGGGTTAGAATTGCAATTAAAAACAATCCTTCTAGTATGGTTAAAATGACTTTTAAAAATGTATTATTATTATTGTTATCATTACTATTTTTGAAACAAGTTCTTGCTCCATATCCCAAGCTGGTCCTGAACTCACTATGAAGCCCAGGCTCGTCCTGGACTTGTGGCAATCTGCCTCAGCATCTCAAGTGCTGGAATTACAGGTGTGCAACACCATGCCCAGCTGACGTGGTGCTGGTGACTAAAGCCCAGGGTCTTGTGCTCGCTAGACAAGTGCTTTAACTACTGTGCCATTTTTCCAGCCTAAGACAAGTAAAATTATTAATCTTAGAATCAAATCAATTTGATTTAATCAATCTCTCTTTTCTCTTTCATGCTTTTTTTTTTTCTACCTGCTGCAATGGAAAGTAGTCACTGTAAGTAAAGCTTGAATTGATAACAGATAACTGTCCCAGAAACACACGTAGTTGAAGGCATTCGATCTCCTGGTAAAAACTCTACTGCTAGAAGCTTTCACACTGTCTTGATGCCAAATTTTCATTAGTCTGAGATGAGACAGTGAGTGGTGTTTCTAGAACTATAATTACCAATCAAATCTTTGAAGTTATGTTCTTTCAGCTTAAAGAAAGCAAAAATTGTCTTTTAAGCCTTCTCAACTGATTTTTGGTGGAAGATGAACTTTTTTTGATTTAGAGTTCTTACACTAACTCTTCCAGCTGATTTTTCAATCAGTAATGTTTTGCTGAGTTTGGGAAGCAAGTCGTTACTGGTTTTTGGTGTTTTTATGAAACAGTTTGAAGGAAATAATCATTTTCTTTTACTTTCTATCTTATTTTTTCTGAAGCTATTGGACTAATATGATAAGATAAACTAACAAAACACAAAACATGTGCTTCTTCTGACACCTTACCCTCTCTATGTATAGAATTCTGAAATGTTTATATTTATATAAATCCCCAAATGACTGCGGAACCAAGAACAAATTCAAAGTCTCTTTTATTTAAGAGATTTCTGAGACAGAAGGGGGTATGTTAGGGGTCTTACTAAAGGAAAAGTCAAATGGGAATTTAGGAATCTGTTTGTTTGTTGTCTTAAGCAAAGTTGGATAGCTTGTTTGGTCCTACAGCAGCTTAACAATGACTAGTAGTGGTCCTAGTATGCAAAATATTAAAAAAAAAAAGAGAAAAGAATAAGAATGGCAGAACACAAGAACACATAGGAACAGGGAACATTGCTTTTTTTTTTTTTTTTTTTTTTTTTTTGGCCTAAATAAAATCCAAGAACCTGCATGGGATAGTTACGCTTTCCTTTCTTTTGTACTAATGCTTACTGAGAACCCACTGCTGTTGAGATCCTGTGCTAAGTGTTTTATAGTCACTGTCTTGTTTGATGTTCATAAAAACTTTGTGATATTAAATCATTATACTGTTTTAAAGATTTTTAAAATGAGAACATTGGAGAACAGGGACTTATCTGAAGTCATCAGCATTATTTGAAACCAATTCCCCATAACCAGAGAAGGTAGTCTTTTATTTGATGTTATTATTTAAATTAGTAATAAAAGTGAAATCTATTCTTTACTAATATTCACTCTGCTTCTACACTAGCTATGTGATTTATTTGTGTCAAGTTTTAAGTTTTTTTTTCATCAGTTTTTATCATGGTATTCTGACCATTACATTGCCTTCTAAACTTTGAGCTCTTTGGTAAATGGAACCCAAGGAGTCCTGCTTGGTAGGCAAACATTCGAACCGGAGAGCTACTGACCCTCCAGTACCACTTAAGCGGGTTCTGCTAGCACATGTCTACAATCCTAGAACTGTCTTTAATTCTAACACTTGAGAAGCTGGGGAAGGATGATTGCTTTGAATTTGAGGTCAGTCTGGGCTGCACAGTTAGTTCAGAGCCAATCTGAATTAGAGAGTGAGATTTTGTTTCAAAAATAAAATAGCATACCGGGTAATTAAAACAAAATCAAATACATATTTCTGTCTGCATTTCTAAGGCCCTTAAAGGTGTGCATCTGCTACCATATGTAGAATTCAACAACGATCAGAATTCAAACAAATGCATAGTTATCTCACTAATACCTAGTGACTCAATCTCCAGATACAAAGTAATACAAAACCAAGAGAGGAGGATTTGGGGGTATGCCTCAGTGGTCAAAGCATTTGCCTAACAATCTCTCAGCCATGAGTTTGATTCGCCAGCACCACATAAACGTGGTATGTTGGAGGAATGCTATGAGTTCAAGGCCCCTCTGGGCAACATGGTGAATTCAAGACTAGCCTTTACTACAGAGCAAGACTCTGACTCAGAAGAGAGAGAGAGAAAGTGTATGTGTATCTCACAAGGAAACAAAGTTTTCTAGTTCAGTAGCTATAGACACAAAATTCCTTAGAAACAATAAAATCTTGTAGCAGTCATACTCTTCCATGATGTCATTACTGCAGTAAACCACCTAGATTTAAGTACATTTGACACCAAGACAGTTCCAGAGAATAATCTTATTTCTGTCACCATTTTTGTTACACTATGTAGACTAAAAAATAAAGTTAAGGTAAGAAAGAATATAATCATGAAGCAAGAGACAACATAAGGAAAGTGGAAGAAAGAAGGGGGAAATGGGGATAAACTAATACAAGGAGGAGGAAAACGATTGTGTTAAAAACATCCACAGTAGAAAAGGGCAGGAAAGGGAAAAGAGACGATATGAGGGGGGAGGGGTACCGATGAGGTGAGTGCTGAAACAAGGCAGAACCTCAGCACTAAGACGAGGCTTCAAACTCATTTTTTTTTGTTGCTGTTGTGTTTTTTTCTGCAGCCAGACAGAAAATACAAATGGACCGGCTGCAAGAGAAAGAGAGAGAGAGAGAAAGACAAACATGGCTCATCTTTTTTCTTATCCTTTTTCTCAAATTTGATATATAAACCGCAGTAAGAAACTTCTCTTAAGGAAAAAAGGCCGAACGCAATGATGCACGAGAACCTTCTTCCCCACCTCTGGAGCGGACTCTGGGACCACAGGGGAGCTTGTGTTCACCGCGGCTTCAGTAAGCCCTTGCAGCTCGGCTTGCCTTAGATGTAGACAACTACTGATTTCTAAAGAGAAGCTAAAAATTGAAATAGCATGGAGAATTCAAAACACTGACAGCTCATTCCAACATGCTTAAGTCAATGTGACTATTCCTCATCATCTCTTATGAATTCTACCCCGATGATGGTGCAAGACTTAAGTGTGTGGTTACCAGGTTGCACGATGACTATTTTAAAAGCTCAGTTACAGAGGAAGTAATAGAATTCCCAAGCTCAGCTCTAGTTCTCCTTGAAGATCACGTATAGTGACCCTTCCCGTGGGCTCAGCTGCAGTGCTAGGGCACATCGAGCCTGCTTTCTGGTTTATCATTTCTTCGATTTTTAAAATGAGTTCTATTGTTTGTGTTTTATCCTAATTTAAAAATGGAAACCACACTATGTCCACTTTGGCCTTAAAGTTGTTACTTAACATCTACGACCAAGCAAGTGAACAAAATCACCAAGGACATGAGAAGTCTACTTCATGTAATGAGCACGTACTGTGAGCAGGGCTTCGCGGGCAAGGGAGCATTGCACTGCATAAAGCTCTGCATGCAAGAGGACCTTGTGCCTGGAATTTACTGAATTCTCTGTGGCTGTCATCCTAAAACGTTTGATAATTTCACGTTGTCATGTCTCCCCACCCCCTCAAAAGGCCGGCAATATCCTGAATCTGTCCAGATATGACTGCCACTCCCCATTCCATCAGCAGTCTGCACACGCGCATTAAGAGAGTTCCAGTAAACCACCTACACTCACAAGACATGTGACTCTCCCCAGATAACCATGAGGCCTATTCTTCCGTGAGTATTCTTGGCCTAAAGAGTCATGCTGTTAAATCAAAAAACAAAACAGAAGAAAACAAAACAAAACAAAACAAAAATACTGAAGGAAGAAATACAAAACTATTTTTCTCTCTTTTAAAACAATGTGTCGAGATGTTCTCTTCTTTTTCCTTTCTTTCTTTTCCTGGGCACTGAAAATTAGGCAGCTGGCCCCAGCTCGTGCCTAGCTTTTACTCTGTACTTCAAAAAATCTCTTTTTCTTTGCCTAAAAGATTCAATGCCAAACTCCACGTCTAACAAAACCTGAGAGTTTTAAAGTGTTAAAGAGAAATGGAAAGTGATTTCATTTCGAACTAGGCATTGGTCTGCACCCTAAATCTGGCACATGTGAAAAGCAAGTCCCTGCATCGCGGCTCGCGCTTTTTCTTGTCGCTAATGCAACTGCTTGCTCACTTTAATTTCCTCTCACATACAGTATAGACAAGGCAGAGTTGTGATTTATTCAGGCACGCCTCAAACTCTCATTCTTCCACTTGCTAAAAACGGGTGACTTTGGGCAAGTCACTTAACCTTTCCTAGCCAGTATTGCTTCTCAATAAAATGATTTTAGTGACATCTCAGAAGTTTTAATCAGCCAAAATGATGTCACCTCAACATAATATGTGAGCATAATGCTTAGCATACACTGCTGGCACATTCTTGTGAAAAAAAATATATATACATGTAATTTGAATACTTCATTTTTTTTAATATGTCAGTGCAAAAAGGACAAATTCCTCTTTTGTTAAACAAAACCAAACTTACATGTTAGTTGCACTGATTGGAAGGCACTGTATTGCATCGCTTTAGTTGTGACTCCTGAATGTTAATGGCTCCTTAAGGAAAATTTCAAATGGCAGATATCTTTCTGTAGCCCGCCTAGTGTCAATTTAAGGACTTTGTATCTATTGGATCCCAATCATGGTGATTAAAGTCTCTCATATACCATATTTTCTTTTAAAAATGAGATTTTTTTTCATTTTTTGATATGTCAGAGTTTGCTGTGAATGAATTCACACTCTGTACTAGCTCATTCTGAATGCTTTTACAAAGACCAGTGACTCATATCTGTGATAGCAATTAGCAAGAGCAGTTATCAAGATATCTATCTTTTCTATATAAAGTTTAAACACAATTAAAATCTGAAGAGGCTATAAATATCCTATAGGGGAAACTATAAATAGTACACGATAAATGACTAACTTTATTCACAGATAGAGCAATTAATTTGTTCAATCACATAGTGGAAATGTACAATTTGAGTCAAAGAAATAAAGAAACATTTTCATTTTACAGAGACAAATTTTTCCTGTAGTAAATTTTGATTACGGTGTTTCCAATATTGTTACATTGGTGTGTTTAAACTTATGCAACTCACATACTTACTAAAAGTCATTCTACAAGTCAGCTGATAAGTATGCTATATGTGCATTAAAATATAGATAAGTTATGATTAACAGAAAGCAGTAGAATGCAGTTACCTGAAATCAGAACAAACTATATATTACAATTGAGAAACGCTAAGGGAAAAAAATAAAATGACTACTCTCTTGAACTTGTAAATGTAATCATAGAGAAGAGAGCTTATTTGATAATATGAGCTAAATGGTTTTTAATATAATTTATTCAGTATTTTCCTATGACTCGGTTAGCTAAATTATATCTTGCTGGAAGAGCTCAAAATAATAAAACTAACTGAGCTTTAATTGCCAAGATTATTAGAAATAAGCATTTGGTGGGTGAGAAAATCTAGAAATAAATCATAAAGGTTTATGAATATCTGAGAACATTTTATTTTCCTTGTGATCCAGAATATCTATGGAAAGAGCTGCTACCTTGAAATAGAATCCACAGACAAGGAATATTTACACATTAGTGTCGACGCTGGAGAGAATTAAGTGGTGAGTTGGAATGAACTCCCACTGAAACAACGAAATGGAACACTTCCTCTCCATGGAATTAAGTGGGACCCTATTTGCTCTACTGTAGGTGTATGTCCTCGCTTCTGCATGCACTAGAAATGAAAAAGTATTTTCTATACAGACTTTCAAGAGAGAATATTGCCCCCCTCCACTTTTTCATGTGTCTGTTTCAATCGCTTGGTCCCATTCTCTCTCCACCTTCTTGGAAAGGTCATGAGCTTAACACAATAGAAAGATTCAGGTGTAGAATCTCATAACAGCACAGAGAATAGATTGGATAAAAATAGGGAGATAGAGGAGCAAATCATCTATAGAGGAGAAATGCCTCGAGCTGTGTTAAGCGAAAGCTCCTATTTGAACTCACGGAAACTTCTAATCTTATTGAAAATTTAAGGAAAAGTAGTATTATTTTACTTCTTTTAGCACACCTGGATTTATAAAGTATACTAGAAATACCCTAAAATAAAAATGTGCTATACAGTAATAATGTCATATTCATGGGAATTAAAAACTAACAAAAGACTTAATGACATTTAGCAGGTTTTTTTAAGTTTAAAGAATAAATTTTTTTTTCTATTGTCCAAGACAAGGAGAAGCAGTTTGAGCATCAATAGACTTTGATATTTCAAGAAATGCTTAAATTTTATGATACAATACAAGCATTGTGTCACTTTAAGAGAACTTTTAGAAAAGAAGACTGAAAATTCTCAGGAATAAAATTCTGAGTTTGTAACAAGAAAAAAGAAAATCATAGTTCCTTTTAATTTATCAGTCTTTATTTAGACGGAAAAAAAAAAAAACATCCTGTCGACTTTACGGGAATTAGGTAACAAAAGATATGGAAGACATGCTTGTTTGTAAAATATTATATTGTTGGAAAGCTATAGACCTAAAACTTTTAAAATCTCAATTGCAGGGGATTAAGAAGATATACTTTTAGAAGATTTTATTCGTCCAAACTGTATCGACACATTCAACATAACCACAATCAAAATATAAGCACACTTTTCACTGGACGTGAATACACAGTTTTTGAAAGTACAGAAAGACAAAATAAAAGCACAACATGACACCTTTGTAGTTGACTTGGATAGTAATAGTGAAACGCCATGGGCTGGAACGCTTCATTCATAGGAATTTATTTTCTCTTGTTTAGGGGACTAGAAGCTTAAGGGGCCAGAAGTATCAGTTTCGCCTTTTCCCTGGCTTAAAGGTGGCTGTCTTCTCCAGGTTCTCTGCCTTCTCGTAGCTCTGGCTACGTCCTCATCTGACACAAAGAGACATGAAGCTCTCGTTGCTTCTCATAACATCTTTAATTGTTTTATTCAAGCTCTGCCTTTATTATCTCATGGAAGCGTAACTATCTTTCAAAGCTACGTGTCCAGGTATCATCACACTGGGGATTAGTCTTCCATATATGGATTTGTGGGAAACAATTCAGTAAACAATAATTATCCAGCTATTAACATTTCCAAATCTAATAGACAGATTATCTTCTATCATTAGCACTATAAGTACCATTTCAACCAAGTAACGTGAAAACCTCTAGAGATCTAGCTTATAAGCATTGTGTTGGTGATTAACAATGTTTTGCTGTACAGTTCTAATAGCTGTCAAGAGGGTAGATCTTATATTATGGACACGTATCTTTTATCATGAAAGAGGGAGGTAGAGAAGAAAAAGAGAGAGAGATAATAGAAAACTATGAGAAAAACTTATTACGAAAGAATAAAAACCAGTCACGAGTTCTATAATGCACAAATGCACAGAAGGCTAATGTTGCGTACTAATTTTCAGCTTTTATAATCAATTGAGTTACAATAGGCAGAAGACAATGAACTCTTAGAATAGTATTTCAGTGTTGTTACCCTTAAAGCAAAGATGTAAGTTCAGATCATAGAAGTTGTGAGGCAGAAAGGAAAAGAGAGTCAAAGAAAGAGGATAGACTTTTAAAAAATAACGTCAAAGTATAAAATCACAAGGTGACAAAAGAGTGCAGATGTGAAACTGAAAAGTAAGGATATAAATTTCTGGAATGAATATAAATTCTTGATAGAAGAAAGGCAGGTGTTCTCAAAAAGTAGCAAATGTACAACAGATAAAACTACACAACAATATAAGAATATTATTAAGAGATTGTGTGTGTGTCTGTGTGTGTTGAGGGGACAAGTAAAAATGTTTAAGACGGAGTGCTTTCCTCTAATTTTGTTTTGACAATACAAAGAGACCTGCTTAGCCGGTAATTTTGGCCTAGTAAGCATTTTGTATTACAAAGAAAACAATGTAAACCTTTGTTTTTGTTGTTGAGGAATTAGAATATGTAGTATGAGAGATCAAGAGGTACAGTATTAAGCAAGCTCTTTTGCAAATACAGAAGGCTTTTCTAATGAGCAACGTTGGAATAAACTACCTTATGAAAGAACAAATTTTTGATAAGATATCTGAGAAATGGTTAGTGAATGTAAGAGACTTTCCAACCACCAATTCTACCAACTAATGTGCTTCCAGCCAAAAGATTTTCAAAGAACTTCCACTAGATGGTTAAGCTAAACAACTGCATTTTATACAATAAGAAATCTCATACTTCAATTCCTTACTGTGTTCACTTTATGTAAAAGAAATTTCATCTTTCAGAACTAAAGCAACAAATTTAATTTAACTCAAGGCAAAATAAAATCTATATTAAATTTCTATTGAAGATACTTTGGCCGAAACCTCTCTGAGAAATCAAAGGAAAAAAAAAAAAAGGCTAGCAGTACATAAAAATGTTATAAAGGAGAAATTGGTTCTGGAAGGCTAGATTTATTCGGTTTAAATTTCTTTGGGTAATATAAAGTATTTTCTATTGTTCATACTCAGCTTGAAGTCATACCTCAGAGAGAAAGACAAGTTTGAATTTCCAAAACTCCTTACAGAACTTGAACACTAGTATCAGACAACTCAAGCTATGCCTGAGTGAACAGCCCAAATACATCCGGGCAACACTTCCCTTAGTCAGCCACATGGTTGATGACAACAAAACTCAAACTAGTTCTCTGGAAGGTTGGTGCTCCAAGAGCCAGGATGACTTACTCTTGGGCAGCTTGAATTGCTAGAATTCTTCTCCATTGAGCTTTATACATATATACATAAAGTCTGTTTTCTGAGTTAGCGAATAGATGCTTACATAGTGAATCAATAAATGGATGTTTCTTGTGTCTATAAAAACATTTTACTGTGGCAAGGATCTGAGACTTGCATCAGATATTTAAAGTGGGAAAGGACTGAGTGCAATCTCTGCCAAAATGAACATGCTTTTTGAACTCAATGAGTGGCAAACTTTAAAACAAAACCATCAATTTTGAAAAGAAACTAATTTGCAAATAAAATTCTGTGCTCATAAGCAGTAAGGTTCTACTCCCAACAAATACACAGGGTCCATTTTGCCTAGTGGATTCTCTGCTGTGTGTTCATTATTGCTCTGCTGCTGAGGATGGAATACAGTATACCGGAAGCAAGCACACACTGACATCCACAGCCCTGCACTGCACACCCTGTCCTCTGTCACTATTAGACCTTCTTCACCTCACTCTCACCTCATTCCACATGCTTTTGTGTTTCCTTCCTTCACTGACAGTTTTGTGAAAAACTCATGTAGTAATTTTATGAGTAAAAAATTTAATTACTGAGGCCTAACGTATATATTAAAATTTATCACACATATTCCAGTATAGGAAAAAAATGCATGTTTAAGATTCAGTACTTTCTTACCATTTTGGGAAGTCTTGAAATATACTAGTTATGAATAAGGTGGACTGTCCTATTAAATCCTCTTGCTCCTCAGTAAACAAGGGACAAAAACCCAAATACAGAACTTAAAGAGATTTTTAAAAATCTCTTAATGTTATATATTTTACATATATTAAATATATAAATGATATATATATTGAATTGCATATATGTTTTTTTCCAACAATGCAAGAACTCTAGGGGTAAGCATGTAGCTCCTAGCATGGATATACTGGATTTTATTATTATTTAAAAACTGTTTTTATATCTCTTGTTCTAGGGTAACAATATCTTGCAATTAAAATATACCATTCACTATCTGGTATTCTCAGCTCTTTATTTTAATTTAGTTTGAGACAAGATAGGTCATAAAAATTGATCCTGTATCCTTTATAAATTTTATTATCATTTGTAGTTAATATACTTAGACTTTATATTTTTAAACAATTTCCCCCATTTTATTGATATGTATAAGCTCAGGATTTAAGGTTTACCATGAAGTTAAGCATTTTGCGCACATACGTATCTTGTCACAGTAACAAGGCCTTTCCCACTCTCCTTCCTCCTGCCCCTACCCACCCCTCTCTACCACCCCACCTCACCCCCCTGTTTCGCAATGTTTCTTGTTTTAAGTTCCATGAGATAATTGTGATCTGGGTTTCTCATATCAGAAAGACATACATATACTTTATTAAAACATATTAATGACAGTGGATGATTTACTCTTGGGTAGAACTAAAGTATAACATGTTTTTTTTCCAGTCTAGTTTTCCTTGGACTTACACAAAGATCAAACTATGTCAGGATACATAGATAACGAGACTCTTGGAGAAGTGATTGGATCATGCAGTGAGTGGTTCTACTCACATTAGTGGATTGAGCAGAATCTGCTATAATGAGGTGGGGTTGGTTGGAGGGGTGAGCCATTGGGGCGTGCACTTTTGGGGGGTGCATCTCTAGCTGGAGCTCTTCCCCCTGCTCTGCGTCCTAGGAAACATGAACTGAGCATCTCTGGTCATAGCGACTTACGCCATATTTCTGCCCTGGATCAACCAAATATAGACACAACACACGAGCCACATTAAACCTCTCCTCTTTGAAGTTGCTGATGAGTCTCAGCAACAGAAAGGGTGACTCTCTTTTCATTGAGTTTTAAATTTTATCTTCATCTTTTACAACTCATTTATTTTTAATTACAAGTTAATGAAAAGTGTAAGCAAAATCGCTGAAATAATATTAGATGAATGTTTTTAAAGATATGATATGAATGCCATTATTAAATATCTTTATTCAAGTACCATTAAATTCTTTAAAATAGTGCCCTTAAATTATATTATTTTAGAACAGAGCTGCTCATGTTATTCTGAATTCCAAACCTGCGCTGCACACACTGAATTAATGTTTCCATTCTTCATTTGGTTCATAATTTTAACAAAAATGTTGGTCCTCTTTCTATTTTTTTTTTGTTGTTGTTTTTATTCCTTTTCCAAAGAGATAGGTCAGTATGGTATCGCAATTACAGTGAGAAATTGTGAAGTTTCCTTTTTTTATTAAAACTTCTGGTAGAGCTGTTTCTTTATTGAAATTCTGTGGAAAGATCAACCGCAGTGCCAATTAAATTAATTTGACTTGAAAACACAAAATATTTCCCCAAACATTATGCCCTGCCCTTTTTGCAGGCACAAAGTATTCATGGGTGAGTTATTCAGCTTAGAGTTTTAAAATTACAGATTTGTAATGACAGGAGGTAAATCGTTTTAGATTGTGAACATAAGTTTTAAACCTATAGTAATGCCTGCTTCATTTTCTATGTATATTATTAAAATTATTGCTAGGAAATGTGGAGAAGTTAATTACAGAATATATTCATTCTTCAAGAAATTATTAAAAACATTACAAACTCATTACAAGCATTGTTCATTTTTATTGGCTTTGCATCACAGCCTAAAATGCAACTGTAATGCAGGAAACCACAAAGCCCGATGGATAGCATCATTTTAGAGGAATTTGACAGACATAATAAAGGCCCCACCATTGTTCTCATGGAAATTATCTTTCACGATTACAATACAGTGCCATTGAATCTTTTATTCCAGGGCAAAAGAAAACATAAGCTGCACAATCTTTGAAAATCACAGCACTATCTAAATAAAACATGAAGTATTTAACTCCTCTATTAAAATGATGGTAAATATTCAGAAAATATATTCATGTATTTTGCATTTTTATTTGAATATGTGTGTGCTACGGATTTACTTACACGTTAGCTACATGCAAGTTAGGGAATTTTTGACCAGGTTTATCTTTCTTTGACCTCTATTTTCCTTCACACTAGCCCGTCCCTTCCCTTTTCTCCTCTTCTCGCACTCTCAGGGTCTCTTCCCTTTTTCAGACAATGCATGTCACCTCTTCTTACCCTGCCTCTCACAGTAAGATCTGCTTATACATATTTTATGGCATTCTATGTCATGTGATACTTAATATTTTTGTACCTACCTCATTTCACTGAGTATTATACTCAAGATGATTATTTTCTTACAAATGCTTCACATCTGTCTTTATTAATAGTGGCATAATATTCTCTCTCTCTCTCTCTCTCTCTCTCGCTCGCTCTCTCTCTCTCTCTCTCCCTCCCTCCCCCCCCCTCTCTCTCTCTCCAAATGGGCATGTAGGCTGTCTCCAGGATTTAGCTATTATGAGTTGTGCTTCCATAAACATAAATATGCATGTGTCTCCATGATAGGATGAACTCAATTCTTTATGGATAATGCCCAGGAAAGCTGTAGCAGGGTCAAATGGGACGTCTATATTCAGCTTTCTAAGGAATCTCCAAACTGCTTCCTATACGTGTACCAGTTAACAATTCCACCAACAGTGCAGAAGTGACTTTTTCCCACAGTCTTGCCACCATTTGTTGCTTTCAGAGTTATTTTTTGGGAAAGCCATTCTCCCTAGAGTGAGATGGAGTCTCAGTGTTGTTTTAACTTGTATTCTCTGATGGCTAAAGGCAATGGGCAATTTTTCATGTGCTCATTAGCCTTTTGCACTTCTCCTGAGAAATGTCTTTTCATTTCAGTTAACCACTTTTTCATGAGGTCATCTACTTCAGAGGATATTTTTGAACTCTTTGTGTATTCTAGTTATTATACATCAGTATGAGAGGTAGCTGGCCATTTTTCTCCCATCTTTGGGACTCTCTCTTTACCTCTCTCTATTGATTGTTTCCAATTGCTGTGCAGAAGCTTTTTACCTTAACGTATTCCCCTCCAATTCATATTTCTTTTATTTCTTTCTCTTGTCTAATTGCTCTAGTCAAAATTTCAAGTAATATATCGAAGAGGACGGTGGTTATCCTGTCTTATTCCAGATTTTAGAGTAAATATTTTCAATTTGTCCTTGTTGGAATGTTAGAGATGGCTCTGACCAGATTGAAGCAAGGTCTCTCTATTGCTAATTCCATCAGACTTTTTATTATGCATGGATGCTAAATTTTTAAAAGGCTTTTTACTGAATCTACTGAGATGATTATTTGATTTTTAAATTTTGTTATTACTGTGGTGTATTACATTTATAGATTTATGTATCTTGTACCATCCCTGCATGAAGCCCACTTGGCTCAAATGTATGATCTTTCTTTCTGTCTTAAGACTTGTTACATTCTGTTCATAAGTATCTTGCTGAGTATTTTTTGCATCAATTTTCTTTAGGGAAATTCGTCTGTGGTTTTGTTTCTTTATTTCTTTTCTTTATTTCTTTCTTCCCTTTTTTTGATCTTTAGGTACTTAGTTGAAAATAGGAAGAAGCTGGTGTAAATCCTGTATATTAGTTTTCCAATTCTCCTATAGATTTAACCACATATTGCCATAAATTTAGTGATTTGAGACAGCCTTGCCATCTTATGGAGCTCTCCAACCTGAGCTTGAAATTTCAATCCTCCTGCCCAAGCATTCCAAATTGCTGGGATTAGAGGTACATTCCACCACACTGGCCTGCTCATGCCTGACTTGGCTTCCCTCTCTGTCTTTATTTTCCAAGGATACTCTTTCCTTCTTTTTGTGAAAACTATACCTAATTCTTCTTTAGGAAGACACGTGTGATTTAATTGAGGGACCACTCATCTACTCCAATATAGTCTCATATTCAAGATCCCTAGTTTGAAGCACGTATGCCCAGTCCACTTTGTCATGTGACGTTCTCTTCCCAGGTTTCAAGTATTATAGCAGAGGCATTTGGGAGTTGGTCTTGAAACTACCAGAGTAGGATGCATTTCTAACAATAACAATGGAAACAAGTGATCAAAGTTAACGTATACTATACAAAATGTTTTTTAATGGACTTATGCAATAGATCTGACGTAATTCTTATATCGAAGTTCTTATGTAAGAACTTCAGGTTTTTTGCCGTTCTATATTTTTGCCTTTTATTTTATATCTATATATAAATATATAGTATACATATTTAGTGTAAAATAATGCCAATGAATATAATAGAAAATAGTAAAATTCCCTTACAATTATTGTGTGCATTTGTAAACTCGACTATTCAGAAAATGTTCTCTGTAAACATTCCCTATCAGAAAAAAATATGCAGCAGATTAAAAAGCAGAGATTATTAACACTTTTTTGTTCCTTTCTTTTACATTGACTAATATTGCTTTTCTTCTTTTTTAGTAAATAATAGTGGCATAAATATTGAGAAAGACCATGTCAAGAAACACTGGAAAAAGATTAGTGCTTCAACTGGCTTGTACAGTGCCTTATTTTAAACATCAGTTTTGCTAAATTTCCATAAAACAGTGAGAATTTTATTTTCTTTTGAATCATAAATATTACAAGTATTTATGACTCCATATCCTGAGATGATGTCTACAGATTTAGATTTTCTATCATTTTTAGGGAATACAATTTTTAAGTTAAAATGACCAAACTGAATTAACTCATGAAAAGTTTTTTGAGCCATTCTCAGATATGGTTACTATCTCATGTTTTCTTTAAATTGCTCTTGCCCAAGGCCTTCTATATATAAAAGTTAAAGAATTACATGCAATGAAAATGGAAATGTCTCCTATTATCATACCGTCTTGTCCTTTTCCATCAGTTACTGCTAAAGAATAAGACAAAGGGAGCTTGAAGCAATGTTATGTATGTCATCAATTTAACTTACAAAAATTAAAATTAAATACTCATAATCACCTGAATTTTAATATTTGACTTACAGTTAAAAATCAATGACATGTATTAACATTTTCATAAATGCCATTGTTATGGTTTGGATCTGTACTGTCTCCCCAAAACCTCATATATTTGGATATAAAGTGTTAAATGTGGAACTGTGTGTTATTGGGATGTGGGGACTGGCCGGAAGGGGTGGATGCTTGGAATTGAATTGAAGAGATTGTGTCAAATTGTTGAGATTAGGGATTTGTCCAGGGCAGAGCATTCAAGGTGTTTCTTATGGAGTGTGGAAAGACACGAGAGAGGGACACCCACCCAGGTTTTCGGAGTCCACCTACGAGCTTGAACTAAGTAAAGAAAGGAGGAAGAAACATGGTTACAGCTTATTTGTATATAAATATTTACTTAGTACACATATTTAATACATACACAATAGTTTCAGTGTGCTTTTTGTATACTTCCTCATTAAATTATTTTAAGATATCTCTAATCTTCATACGTTCTGACTGAAAAATGTCCAAATAAAATTGTTGATGCGTTCCATACTTCCTATGTTACCAAACCCCTGTCAAAATCAGACCAGCTAAGTCTAGTCAATCTTCTTTATGAGTCTAAGTAGGCAACATAATTTTGTTGCAAAGAAACATGAAAACTTACAAAATATTACAAAACTAATATAAATCAAAATATTATACATTTTTCCATTTTATTGACATGTAAATGTGCAAAATTTAAGGTTTACAACGGACTTGAGCATTTTGTGCACATATGTTTCTTGTCAAGGTGACAAGGACTTTCCTATTCTCTTTCTGTCCCTCCCCCTACCCTCCCTTCCCTCCCCCCTCCCCCACTCTACCCCCTTTCACTTTGTTTTTCGTTTTAAGTTCCCTGAGAGAGTTGTGATCTGGGTGTCTCATATCAAAGAGACCATTTGATATTTCACCTCCTGCTTCTGACTCACTTCACTAAGCATGATGTTCTCAAGTTTCTTCCATTTGCCTGCAAAAGCCTCCATGCGTTTGAACTTTATTGATGCATAGTATTCCATTGTGAATAAATACCACAATTTGTTTATCCACTGGTCTGTCAATAGGTATTTTGGTGAAAAAGTATTACATTTTAAAACATACTAGCTTAAATTTCTTATGTAATTCTCCACAAGTCCAAAGAAAATTTGGAATAATTTTGAACTTCAAATTTTATATGTATTTATTACAGAAAGCATAATTTACTTTCTTTTAATTGCATATAGCTATGTAATAATGGGTATATGGTCAGAAAGTCATTGAACCTTTAACTAGGAAGACAAAGCTCTACCGTTAAAAACTAAAACTTAAATATACTTTCTTTGTAGTTACCCATGGATCCTGTATTATAGTTGACTATCTCACAATTCCTGCAAGTTATCATTGGTGGCAAAAGAGTGGCTGATGACACTGTCACCCATCCACATGCAAAGCTAGTACTTATTATAAACTTTAGCTACCTAAATGTGACAGGTTTCATCATGACTTGTTTTAATTTTCTTAGCTTCTTTTATTCTTTTTGTGCAGTTCAGTAGTTTATTGGCTGAAATTTATTTAGAGTTAATTTAATTTTGTTTGGTTTGAATGTGTCTTTATTTCTGTTTTGTCTTTTAGCTATTGGTTTTATTGCTGAGCATATGATCTAAACACAAGAATAATTAGAATACATGTCAAATACGTCCCTTGAATCAGCATGAATTCTGAGAGGAAAATACATGAGTAATAATAAATACTTCATTTACAATGCCTTAATTTTGAATTAGGATCCAAAGTAGATAGAATATAAGTAATAATTTATTCCATAGAAAAGTAATTTTTGTTTGTTTGTTTTTGTTTTTATCTCCCTGTGCAAAGAAAATTAGAGAAACAATCAATATTTGCTTTTCAGAGACATTTGCTCTTGGCCGCCAATTTACGTCCAAATGTTTACCTGGTTTGTGTAAGTTTCAAGAGACATGGCTTTTTAGAACCACCTGCAAGGCTTTCTTAGAAATCTAAAGACAATTGCTTTGTTTTCTCAAAGAACCACTTTCAGTGATTAGTATTTAGCTCTGCAGTATTAAAGTGACATGTTTGATTCTAGGTGACTGTTTTAAAACTTATTTCAGCTATTTTAATCCGTATTATAAAACAAACATCAATCTTTGTGACATAGAAAAGATGTCTGGGCCATAAAATTTAAAATGCAAAATTTGGCTTTCTACTTACACTTCAAACAGGAATGAAAAAAAAAAAATAATTTGAATTTACTAGATCAGCTTTGTACACGTTTATTTCCCGGGCGTAGATATCCAGACACAGACATTTGTTTTGTTGATCTTTTGGATTAGATTATCTTTTGATATAAATTGGTTATCAGGGATTGCTAACATGAGGATTTATTGTGGTTTGCAGGTGGGATGTCCCCCAAAGTCTTGTGTATTTGGTTATGATGGATTATCTTTGGAACCGTGTGCTGTTGGGAGATGGGCCTGGTCTGGAGGGGTGCATTACAGGCATGTGGACTCGATTGCAGGTCTGCGTTGGATTTGAACCACACCTGGAAGAGGTAGAGCATTGAGGCTGGACCCAGAAGGGGATGGCCACTGAGACGGGACCTGGAATTATATTCTAGCTGCTTCCTTCCTCTGAGACGTGGCTGGACTGGATTTGTCTTGGCTTACACTGTGAGGGGTAGACACCACCTCTGCCTCCACCTCTGCCTCCGCAATGACCTCCCACTGTTTCCAGCTCCCCAAGGATTGATTGTGACCTTCTGAAACTGTGAGCCAAAGTACACTTTTCCTCCCCAAGTTTGTGGATGTTGGGTATTGAGTCACAGCAATGAAAAAGAAACTAAGAGAGGGTTACAGAAGTCAGTTGTTCCCTTTGTATAGCAAAGTCATGTCTATCTTTTTCCACATTTTTCCCTAAAAAGTTCTCATTCATCGATACATACTCGAGTGGTATATCCAACAGGTAAATGGCCTCAAAATTTAAGAGAAAAAAATAACACTAGCCAACGATCATAACTTGACATACAATAGAATATTGGCAAACTATTCCAGATCTCTTTGACTTAAAATGTTTTAAAAGCATTATAGTTCAATGCTGACTTCACCACATTGTTCTGGACGTAGATACATTGCAAAAATTATTATAACTCTATCTATAAAGTAGGAAAATGCCTATAGCATATATGGCAGTGAAATAAAAAAGTAATTCACACACACCTTTCTACATGCTCATTTTAATTTATTACCATGACATGTGTGATGTCAGAATGGTATAAAGTATATTGCATCAAAGTTGAAAGGCTCTCTTAAATAGCACGTGGTGGCACTCACTCCCCGCAATTGGGAGGCTGAGACAGGAGGATTGCTGTGTGTTCAAGGCCTGCCTGGGCTGCAACACAGCGAGTTCGAGGTCTACCTGGACTATAGAGTGAGACTCTGTCTCAAAAAAAAAAAAAAAAAAAAAAAAAAAAAAAAAAAAAAAAAAAAAAAAAAAAAAAAAAGGCTCTACAAACTGACATTTGACTGTGCGGCTTTGAGCATATGATATTAGTCATTGTAGTATGCTGATATGCTGACTATTTGGAAAAATAAGTACAGTATTTCAAATCTTAGTAGAATTAAGTGAGATATCATTTCATAGTAAGTAGTCAATAAATGCTAATTTTTCCCTGTTCTGCATTGATTCTGAGAAAAAGTATTATAATACTAAATCTGAGGTACAAAATGGTGACTATAGTTAATAACACCATATTATACACTTGAAACTTGCTGAGACCTTAAGTATTCTGACCACATACACAGATACACACACACACACACACACACACACACACACACACACACACACAAAGGTAATTATATGAGGTGATGTAGGTGTTACTTGTGGTAAACATTTAACACCATATGTTTATATCATAACATCACATTATAATACACACACATACACCCCCACACACACTAGTGAATTATACTCAATTAAGCTTTAAAAAATAACTGAATAAAAGTTTTGAAATCCTTATGTCCATCATAATAAATGAGCAAAGTGTCTACAGAAAGAAGACAAATTTACAGAAAGACTATCTCTTAGATTTCTACATTTAGAAGTTATATTTTCTATTTCACAAATAAACTTACATTTATAAAAATGAATTTAATCAGCTGAGACCATAAGCTTAAATTTTATATTTCTGTAAATATACATTATTATATAATATTTTACTTCACCTGCTAACATTTAACAAAATATGAACAACCAGAAATAAA